>CM076581.1:1177278894-1177459001 GCA_034641835.2 Pinus albicaulis
AAAGGGCATAGGAGACGGATCCTTTTCAAACAGAATAAAACACAGAATATTGAATGATTTCCCAAGGAAGAGCATTAAAAATGGATTCTACCTATCTATCTTGAAAGCATTCAACTAGAAATGTTTATGAATGTATGGTAAAAATAAAATTTTTACATATGAACACAAAGAAGAGAACAAATGCTAAAATTCATACCACATGAATCCCACAAATCAAAGCTGCATATCTTATTAATTCCCTCTTAAACTATTACAATGGGAACGTAGAGCGTCCTAAGTGATTTCCACCTTATTCCCCTACTTACTGATTGACCGCTTACAAATGACTGAAAATTATATTAAATAGACATAAATGTGGGGAAATAGATCCACAGAAAAAGGGAGTTGTTTTACCAGCTCAAGAGCTAAACTTTGAACATAGGAAAGAGACTAACCATCTACCACTGAAAAGAAGGAGCAACAATACATTTTTAACCATCTGAAGGTTTCGTTGTTACATCCAAATGTAGAACCAATCCCTTATTAATCGTTGCTGAAGATGTGACTAGTTCATATTTAGTTTCTCGGCCTTTGACTGTCTCTCTATCTTTTTCCTTTGAAGAAAACCAACTTTCAATGAAAATGCTTTTGAAGCCATGAAATTATGCCTTAAATGAAGAAAAGTACGCTTTTTATGGAAAAGAGTGAAGGGAAAGGGATGTGGGACCAAATTGCAGTCACAATCGGAATAGGGGATGTGTTTCAGAATAGAGTGATTTGGATATATGCAATGTGACGGTATAATCGCAATCAGGGATCAGAGCAGGAAAAGAATAGATATATTAGAACGAGATAGAAAAAATTTGATGCCATTGGAAAGAGTCCTTATAAAATGAAATAAAAAGTGAATTTGGGCTTTACAAAGGGAAAAGGACTTTTTATTTTGAATGCGTGGAAAAGGTTTAAGGTGGGATTGTGAAGGTCAATTGCAATCGCAATCGACGTTTGGGAGCGGAGGCTAAGTGTTCAGGAATGAAATGTGTGATGCGATGGAAAAAAGGGTGATACAAGGAGAAATAGGAAGAAAACCCTTTGAAAACTCATATACTTTAAAAATTTACGCTTTACAAAGAGAAAATACCTTCTCTTATTCGAAAAATAAAAAGGGCTTCTGAGGTGGGACCCAATCACAATCGGAATTGGAAATTGGAGAAATTCAAAGGAGCGAGATTTTGGAACAACGGAAATGGCCGATTGCAATGGTGCGATTGGTTGTGGGCCGTCTGATCGGATGGGCAGATCGATGATCGAGATCTAATCGAGTGGGGTTAATCGCATCGGTGATTTTGTGATCGGATGGGGAAAAGGGGGTTTATGATAAAAAAAAAAAATTAAAATTATATGAAATAAAGTGTAAGGAAGAAACGGAAAAAGGGGAAGGGTTAGGATTTGGGTACTTTTGTTCACTTAGTCATAAATTTCAACCGAGGAGTCAGTTTTGAGAGTATAATATACCGTTCGAAAGCTATTTCTGGGCTGTTTCTGATGGACATACTTAGAACATGATCTGATGCTGAAAGTGCTATGGAAAACCTCTTTGAAAGGGTATGGTAGTGACTTTGTGGAGATAGCAGCTTCTGAAGTGTGACTTATTACATATGATGACATAAAATTACATAAAGATAATAATAAAGGAAAAGTATCATGTTTTCACCTCAGAACATGGTTTTGATGTGAAAATTACATCAAGATGAATAAAGAATTTCTTTGATCTTTCCAGATGCTGTGACTTTGAGTTTATTGACCTCCTCATGACCTTGCTAATATTTACTAATACTCGACTCATTAATTTGACCATGGTGATACCCTAGAACCTAATGAGACGAACCCTATGACCTAATAATATGGATTTGGGAGTGAAAGTGAATCATGACCAGAGATCATAGAGAGGAGAGTTAGCAAGTGTTATATGAGGAAAAACTGTTGAAAGACCACTACCATTAATGAATCTGACCTAATGGAATGGTGAAAATTTATGGTATGGGACTCCTAATATGCAAATGCAAAAGAACAATTTTGATCACTGATGGAAGTATGACTAGACTGACACTAACACTATGTTTATTCTTTCACTTTCTTCACTTTTTATTCTACTTCTTGCATGTCTATTGATTCTCATGTTTCATGCTACTACTCGTTGCTCCGAAATTTTTAAAATTGCTTCTTTTTTCCTAAGCCTAGATCTAATCCTCTCTAGCTCCTCTCTTGTAGAAGTTGCTTCAATTTTTAATTTTTGGCACTCATCCACCAGCTCCTTATACTGCTTCCTTATTCCATTTTTGAATTTTATTCCTTCTCCTAAATGAGCTTTCAGATATAGAATTTCTTCTTTGAATGCACACTCCTTTTCATAAAAAAATTGTAGCAATATCTGTTGATCTTTATTTTAAGGTGTGAGCCTTTTTTTCTCTATTTCTACTACCATTATCTTATATTACTCTTCAACTTTGCTATTGATCGATTCTTGTTTTTCCTCTTGATTTATACTTGATCCATCATTTCTATCAATAGGGATTTCATATCCCTCTTGTGAGGAGGATTGATTTTCCATTACAATATTTGTTGAATCCTTTGCATTTTTCTCCATTTCTAAAATTTGAAATTTTCCTCCAAGATATAAAATCTGCAACCTATCTAACATCTTGTTGGAAGTCTCAAAATTATTTACATAAAAAATATCATATCTTGAAATCCCATGCAATATGATATTTTTAGCTAAATAATTAAATTCATCTTAATTCCATATTCCAGTGATAGAAAAATATTTTCATAAAGGGAAAAAAAATATGAATGCAATTTCATCCTCCAAGTTGCAAATTTACCTTCGTGAAGGAATGATTTTCCTTGCTGATCCATTTCGAAAAATTTACAAAATTTCTGCCAAAAAATCCAAGATGAACTCTTTAATGATTAATTTTCAACCGAGATCCCTACTCTCATACCAATTTTTGGAAACAAGATCACCAGGAAGAGGGGGTGGTGAATCAATAATGAAGGAACTTATAATTTGTTCTACAAATTATAGACCATTTAAACCATGCTTAATCTGAAACACAAAATTAGAGATCATAACATCAAACACAAACATGAGCCATGAAAAAATTAAACATAAAGCACACATATATTCTTAGCTGAAAACCCTCTCCAAGGCCAAAAGCCACCTGTTGTTGCTACGTTGCTCAATTATTCTTTATGATAAGTAAATAATTTACATTTATTTACAGCAAGATACTATCAAATGGACATCTCTTTCTCATGCACAACTATGAACTACCATTCTTTGGAATACACCACAACCAACAATCCTGACACACTTACTCCTACACTATCAATTGACTCTACAAACTTGGATCTGTTGGAAGCCACCATGACCATCAAGCCTTGCCCATATTCTTCTGAGCTATCCAAAAACTATTGGATTGAGAAAAATTCTCACTTACATTAATTTCACCCTCCGCTATGTGGTTATTATTCTATACATTTTTGGAATGGAACTAGCAAGTACTTAGCATCAGAATTACAACAACGTATCATTAAGGCACATAATTGAAATCCAAATTCACACCAAGAACTACAACGCAGTCTTATCAACACTAGATCAAATAATTTGTAGAATACATTAACAAAAACATGTCTGCAATAATAAATATTCTCAAAAATAAATACTGCAAAAAAACAATAAACTAAAGGATATTGTAGGAAAAAAAAAAAATCTCCAGATACTCATGCAATCAACCTCTATTTCACATCCTGTATTACTACACAAAATATTTGCTAAAACACACTTCAGCTACCTAATGCAACACCTACAAACTGCTTTAGAAATTATGCATCATACAACTCTAAAAACTTGCACAATCCTCTCCACTCTCACACTCACTCAACCTACCAATAGAATCAACCATAATATCATTGAGCTTCCCTCAATATATGGATGAACTAAGGTTCTCAAATCAATAATTACCAGGAACTAATGAGTTCGAAAAACTCTGTTCAATTTCTTTATTTGATCCAGATTAAACTCATGGACATAATCAAGCCCCTAACTCCACTTCATAAGCAATATTTTCAATGTTAATCACATTCTAGAAACTCATTAACATTTTTTCAACCTTTGCACAATGAGTCTCGAACTAGAAAAGCTAGAAATAATCAATAAATTCCTGATGTGGACAAGGAATGCAGAGAAAAACATGCTTTAGGCCATAGTCATAGGAACATAACTACATGATATTGGCTCGATGCATGCATATGCTTGCTTATCATTGTTTCGAGCCTCTCATCTGCATCCATAGGCTTGTATTCATGAAACTGTATCAAAGGATTATAAAACTCAAACCAATTTAGGCCAGATATTTTCTGAACTTCTTGGACACCTTGATCAACTAAAAAAAAACACCTCCAAGCCTATATGATAAGTCTACAACAAATAACATAGGCCAAGAATTTCCGCAACAAGTTAGTGACATGAAAGCTCTAGTTTCCCAAATCCATCATCATGACCAACAGCTCTAGCTCCTGAAGCAATAATAAAAATATGTCTAACCACCTCTAGCAGTTGTAGAAATGTCTCCAACACCTATAGCAGTAACATCAAGCCATCCAAATTCCTCCAACATTTGTAGAGTAATCTCCAACACAAGTAGCAACATCTCAACACATGTAGTAGCAACTCTACTTCTTCCATCACAAGTATAAGCATATCCAACACCTACTGCAATAAGATCAAGTCATCCAACATTTGTAGCAACATCAACATAAGGAAAGTCAACATAACATGCCCTACATCCATCTCTTCTTAGCCTCCAAATCCGGCAATATGTCATGCCAAAACCAATTTGACATCAATTCCAACCAACAAAACCAACCAACTAAACACTGCAACAAACCAAAATACTCATAACACATCATCTATAGCAACCCTGGTGAAACTTCCACGTAATAAAAGTTAATAAAGAAATAATAGTAAACAAGTTCATGTGATACATATTCCAAGATTAATTTTGGGAAAAACATCATAGTGTGGGTGTTCATATGGTTTATTCTTCCTATAGAAATTGTAAAAGGAAATGGCTAAGGCTTTGGAAAGGAAAAGTTGCATTTATTGGAATATATTTATGAAATTAATGGAAATTATGAGAAAACTAAGTTCAAAGGTCATAGGTTGCATGTGAGGAGGAAAATGAAGGAAACTAATGGAAAATGAAGAAAACAGAGGCCTCATTAATAAAAGGGATTCTTAGGATCATTTCAGGGCTTTTGTTAATTGCATATTTCAAGTTGTCATTATTCTCTCTCTCTCTCTCTTTCATACTCTGTTATACTTATATTTTTCATCTAGCACTATTGGAGAATGTGGCATACTTGGATATTTGGAGCAAGAAGGAAAATGAATAGTAGGAAAGTGAAAGAGGACATCAAGATCATCAACTACAATGTGTTTTGATTGCAGGTATCTAGTTGCATATATGTATTCCTTAGCAGTTTTGGTATGCATGGTGTATGCATGTGGTTTCTCGGTCATGATCTGTCATTGGCATGGAGGATTTCCTAGATTGATAGTGTATTTTCATATCCTTTCCATTTCCTATATAGTCATGGTGTTGTGGGATTAGTTTCATTGCTTGTTTTTATGGTTGTTTCTCATGTTCCTTTGGTTGTGGGTTGAGTTATTAGTTTTTCGAAGCCTTGGTTGGAAAAACACTCTCAAAGGCCTGTAACAACTTTGGTTGACTTACTAGTCCTGGAAGCCTTAGATGGAAACATATTTTGGAAGCCCTATGTGGGCTGAGTTATTAGTCCTGGAAGCACTCATTAGACAAATGCTATGGAATCCTAGTGGAATTTGTGGGTTGACTTACTAGTCTTGGAAGCCCTCGTTGGAACAAAAACTTTGGAGCCCTAGAAAACTTTGGTAGAGACCAATCCATGATGGTTCTGATGTCTGAACCTGAGGTGGAATCAGTAGTTGAGGGTTCAGGTGGTTTTTCATCTCGAAGCCCTGGTTTGGTTTTAATGGATTTTCTTTATGAGATCCCACATTAATTCTTGGAATATGGCATGGAGGTCACTAAATGAATAAATATTTGGCTCATCCATGTCTATAGTCAAGTGGAATGTGGAAGTCCCAAACTTGGTTGCATTTTTCTTATGGAAGTAAGAGCTCTTTTCCTATTATATTGATGCATAAATATGCTTGTTATTCTCTAGCTTAAATGATTGTTATGAAATTTTCATTTATGTTTCTTATATGTTGGTTATGACTAATTTTGATGATGGTGATGATGTATGGATCTCATCATGTTTTGACTCATAATTGAATGGATAATGTATCTATGCTTAAATATATCATAATTCAGTTAATGTGATGAAACAACAATGCTTGCTAGCGAATTCTCATATAAGTATGAGACCCTTATGGTCATATATGTTATTTAAACCTATATATGTTATGCAAAATTATGATCTATGGATAAATTAAATTTCCTAAGTGTGGTGCTAGGCACTTAGAACAAAAGATTAAAGACTTTGCTATCACTTTCTCTAAGAATAAATATACATGCAAAAAGATAGAAGAACATACTTGTGATCAGAGCGCT
Source organism: Pinus albicaulis (assembly GCA_034641835.2). Taxonomy (NCBI): domain Eukaryota; kingdom Viridiplantae; phylum Streptophyta; class Pinopsida; order Pinales; family Pinaceae; genus Pinus; species Pinus albicaulis. The sequence continues at coordinate 1,177,285,533 of CM076581.1, forward strand.
TCATATTCTCCTTCTGTTGCTTTTTTTGTAGCCTCCAATCCAACTTAGATCGCTAGATTGATTCCTGCCAGTATAAATAGAGAACAACAAATATTTGCAATATACAGTCTTACAGATGCCTACTTATCTTAATCACTTAAATTGATTAAACATGAAACATATATATCATTCAAGGGTCGATTGCATGAGAAATAGAAACATAAACAGGTACATGTATGTGAAAAGGAATAACAATATTTATTAAATAGTAGAAGGGGGAGATTACAACCAATGATTGATTTGATGTCACCAGCTCCATCTTCATCCCAGCCTCATCACATTCAACATCTCATCAGAAACGTATCACTTCTTTCACTCTCTCAATTGAGAATCCAACAACATTTATTTACCAAAATTCTTCCTTCCCTAGCACTAGGATTTATGCTCAATTTATAGGGAAATTGATGGTAATTTCTCAATGAATGACCTTCTAATAATAGGAAAGACATGTTTTCAAGCTCGGAGGTGTTTAATGGACACTTGGATTCAAATTTTGACACATATGGACTCTTCTAGAATGTATTGGCCATGTGGAAATTCCGGAACAATGCGAATTTCACTCCCATTTGACCAACACACCATTGAATGTCGGGAAGTGCACTGCTGTGAACCCTTGAATGGAGGTAACTGCATATGCAATGCAATTAGTCCCTTGAGAGGCAAAGTTGGTGAGCTCATAAGTGATGAATGAGTTGTTCTTCCCTTAGGGCATACAACAACTGAAATATAAGGGGATGATAGACCCTATTTCACTGGTCCTAGGGATGATGTCCATTTTGACCAGGTCATGGGAGATGATGCCCAAATTGACCTATAACAAAAACCCCCTAAAGCATGATGTGAAAATAATAAAAATATTTTGAATCAGATTCTTTACGACGTGATGAGATGGAACTGAAGTAGACTTGCGACCTGCATCAATATTACAATACATTACATCATGGTATTTTCATCTTGATCACAAACTGTTGAGGGAGGCATTCCCATGCTTAGCACATAAACTATATAATAACATGTTCATAGTTAAGAAAGTCGTCTACATTGGAATTTTTCCCAATACAAACATGCTTATAGATATAGGCCCATGTTCGGATGGCGATTTGTATGTAAGGTCACCATACAGATGATGTGTACAACAATCCTAAAATCGCAACCCGAATGGCTGAAACTTGATCTAGAGTCTTCTTATCTTGTTCACTCGATCGTTCAGGTACAAGTATAGCCATGCGAATATATGATTTGTAGTTGAAAATGGTAAGACATAGTTTGATTACCAGCCAATGTTGTGAGCTATTAACAAACGCGAGAGAACCACCATTGATGTTAATGTCTCTCAAGGCACTTCAATACATTTCTTAAGGCATGAATAGATGATTTGATGTCAAATTCCAAAGAAAATCTTTCGGTAAAAATTCCAGAAGCGAGGATCTCGTTTATAATGTAACAAGCCTCATTGTACTAGAAGATGATGTTTCTAAGTAAAATTTCTGGATGATGATTTGATGTAGACACGAAACCACTTTATTGTGAAACAAGAGTTACTGATTTAAGAGACAAAATATGACTTGATATAGAAATGTTCATAGATGATTGTCATTGCAATTAAGGTTTATGAGTATTGCAGAAGGATGAGTATTCACTAGATGACTTCTCTTGAAAATATCGGCGACACTGAGATGAGTTGGCAGCGTTGACCCAAAATTGAAGTGAAGGTATGATGAAGCATAGGTATGAATGAACTGTCAAGAATATTACCTAACCCAAATAGTCACGATGATGGTGTGAAGTGTTATGTTCAAGAGCAACCTTCTACCATAAAAGCTCTGTTCACTTTCCCAAATTTTCCCTTGTCATTTTTCGACTAATACCTCTTTATTTTTTAACAATATTGAGGATAACATATGCTTGATCTATAATTCAACCCTTTAGGAAAATAACGTATCACTATTTAATAATTTAACAAGTCTAGGGATGAATGAAACTCGATTCTTGCCATGATCAACAAGCTTGTTGCTATTTTTTGTTTTAACAAGCCTAACGACAGTGACAACCCGATCTTTTTTCATATTTAGAGAGTTTTAAAAAGAGGAAAAAAGAAAAATCCATAAGTAATTTTTCGTAAATTTGTCGCTTAGATCCGAAAAAGTGTAAAATGATATCTAAGAGAACCTCCTAGCCATGTTCGACTAAGGTTTTCCTTTTTCGTAAGATAATATATCTTAGTCTGGAAAAGGGTTAAACTTATATTGAGTAGATGTCAATTACTTTACTTTTACGAGCTCGAAAAGACAAGTGCTTGGCAATATTTTCACATTATCATATTTTGAAAAGAGCTAAAAGAAGACTCTAGGGGTTCATTTTTTGCTGTTATCGAAGCTCAAAAAAGAGATAAAAGTGCGCTTCACGTCATTTTTAGTTTTCATCAAAGCTCGAAAAATAAGGATAAAAGTATGCTTTGTGGTCAAATCATTCTTGAATAAGTATGCACGACTAGTATCCTATATCACCTATAAACCTATTCAGAACAACATAAAATGGATTAGAAATACCTGTTTCATGATTAAAAAATGAATAAAAACCATAGTCACAACAATAAATATGAGTTTGAAATAATCAAATGGCTAATTAAAAGAGTTGTACTATTCATTTTTACAATTTGAAAGTTCACATTTTCATTTTCGAGCTCTGAAATTGTTTTTGCTCTCGAAATTCAGCTATTGATCATGATCGATTTTGTGGACAATTTTCCTCACCCTTGGATCCATGTTGGTGCCATAAATCTCCTCTTTCCTTCAATAGTATTTTTGTTTCATTTCATTGAAATTTTTTAGGGATTTGGGCCACTTAGGGTAAATTTATTTTCAAAAGAGGGAAACACACCGTCGGATGTCGAAACCTACATTGGAATGCACCTGAAATGAAGGCTAGGTGTATATGCAACCCACTATCTCTTGTCTAAGGATGCATTGGGTGCAATTCACATTTTTTATTCTTGCAGTGTGCTCAAATTTTGCCTAGATTTTTGCATGAAAAGGGTCCTAATGAGTCTTATGGTTGTATTTCAGGGATTCAACAGACCAAAATGACAATTACTTGGAGGGAAAGAAAGCATGAAGAACAAAACATGATTTCCCTAAATGATCCAGGTACTATAAGAGCCCTTAGAGATAGTGGGTGGTTGAAGTACTTCTGTCTATAGGGTATGAGGAAACAGATGGAACTATTGGAGTTCCTTATTCATACATGCGATCTGGAAATTGAGGCATTTAATATTGGTAACAAAGTGGTCCCAATTTTAGTGTAGGATATCTATTTTATGACAGGCTTGTTGAGGAGAGGCCTGCCAATTTCCCTCTCAAGGTCTGCTCTCGGAGGAGAGAGGGTGAGAGACTATATATTGTAGTATTGCAATCAAGGGGCAAAGACTAGCAAGGATGGGAAAATAAACATCTGTGATGTTCATGATTTTCCATTGAGAACCATCTTATTCACGATTGAAAAGCTTTTTGGTACCACTCCATTACATGTAGCGAACAAATCCTATATGTAGTATGCGCTAAAGTCCATGAAACCAACATTTTTCAACTGGGCTGAAGATGTACTCTCTTAAAAAAATGAAAAACTGAGCAAGGAAAAGGGAGGAAGGAAGAAAAATTTAAACTATGGTTCGATCCTCATTTATTTTTCCTTAGAGAAAATTCCATTGATGCAGCCTGAGCATGTGATGCTGGGTATATCTAACCCTAGAGATCCAAGGATGAAAATATGGGTAGAACTGATGGCTAGACATGCTGGTCAATTGACCATAGTGTTCTCGACTGCATCCTTCGCCCGGTTCAGGTGAAATATTATCGCCATTGATGACTATGCATATGTAGGCATCGAATTTCGAGGAGATCCATATTTAGCTTTACCAGTAGGTGCTCAGTGGGGTGAAAGTCGTAGGAATGTTTTGATCATGTTTTTTTATTTTTCTCATGTTTATACATATTTTTGTATTTTTTTGTTTTCCTAAGACTAAAATAATTTTTTTTATGTAATGCAGATGTGGGTTGAGTTCAACAAGTGGGAGAGCGAGAGCATAGAGAGGGCTCTTGGGAGAGTAGTCATTCAGGGTTTAGATATGGCTGAGACTCTTGCTGAGCTTCAGCAACACTTACAGGGGTTGACCTTTGGGATTCCAGATTGCTAGACCGAAGAGTTACCCATGCGACTACAACTCCACACTATTTACATTTCTAACCGCTGGATGCGTTTACTGTGTAGGATAGCTAGATCAGTAGCATGTTATCATGAGCACCACTAGTTTACTTTTGACATGTTTCATACATTTTAAGGTCATATAACCAATGTGTCTTAGACAAAAATTTTGTAGAAGCCTATAACTATCTATCTATTTGATTTGAGTATTTTCTTGTGTTTATTGCACAATCCTATTCAATTATGTGAATGTATGTTTACATGTGTTGGAAATTTCTATTTATAACATAATTCGCTAAAGAATCAGTCAATGTGTTCAAATTTATGGAAGTGTATTGATATTGAATGAAATCAAAATGTCTTTCCAAAAGTTGAACTCTCAGGAACATACGATGCAGTGTTGGATTTCTATTAGTATAAACACTAGTAAGTTGTAGTACTACAAGTTGTGAGTCTAACCTTATGATGTTGCAGTTAATACCAAATGAAATGACATCAGAGAGAAGTTCGATCAATGCGCTATACTAAATGATATTGTTTGTAGATATACCGATACAAATCCCTTGAAAACTCACTAACTCATCGTTCATAGAGAAAATGTCCCACGGTGTAGAGGATAGATTCTACATACTATGACTAGCGCCATCAGCATACGCAACAAATGTTTCCAAATATTTTGTGATGAAATGTAAAGCGGATCACTAACTTCAATAAAAATCTAGGAATCAAACTAAGACAATAAATGTAAATCAACAACATATATACAATATACACGCTCATGATTAAGAAGAATAACGTTGAGGATACAACCCATTTCAGGGTTGTGCCAACAGAATTCGATCATAATCTACCAACTCGTAGGCACCCTTAGCAAGAAATGTTTTGAAAATATAGGGGCCATGCAATAATGGCTCAAATTTCCCTGTACCTATTACATAAGTTTCCTGATCATAAAGAAGGACCAGGTCACCCTCTGAGAAAATGTGAGGCTGGACATGATTTTTGTATTGCGCCTTTATACGTGTCTTATGCACTTCATTGGCCAATTGGGCTTCACAAAGTGTTTCATCAAGATGGATGAGGTTTAAAAGACTCACTTATTTAGTAGAGGTGTCAGGTAACAAGTCGATCGCGATCTTTAACAATGGTATTTCACATTAGATTGGCAAGATAGCTTCTAGACCATACACCAATTGAAAGGGGGTAAATCTGGTTGCGTTTTTCACCGAGGTTCGGTATGCCCACAAGACTGAGTATAGGATTAAATTCCAATTTTTTTTATGAACTCCTATCATTCATTGAAGCATTTTTTTAAGAATCTTGTTAATAGCCTCAAGTATTCCATTTGATTGTGGATAACAAGGAGTAGAACTATCATTGGACAGTCCTAATTTGGCAATAAATTCATTCATCATATGGTTGCTAAAATGCGAACCATGATCTATGACTATAGCCTATGGGACCCCAAACCGCAATATGACATGGTTAAAGAAAAATACTATAGTTTTTTTTCCTCTTTTGTTGAATGTAGGCATTACTTTGGCCCACTTGGTAAAGTAGTCTACTGCGACAATAATATAACCATAACCCCTAGACGAACGAGGGTTATAGGTCATGAAGTCAATGCCCCATTTTGAAAATTCTCCCATAGAGACAACAAGATGCATTAGTGCTGGCGGTTTTCAGAGTTTACGATCAAAAATTTGGCAAGCATGAAAAATTCTGACTGCGAGGATGTAGTCGCAAAATATGGTAGGCAAAAAGTAACCATCGTGGAGTATCTTTTGCGTGGTAGCATATCCAGCCAAATGTCCACCACAAGCCCCAGAATGACAATCATTTAAAACCTTTTTAGCCTCCTCATGTGTGAGGCACCTTCTTAAAATTGTATTAACACCATGACAATAAAGTGTATCGCCGATGATCATATAATATTTAGCTTGGTATCGAATACGTTGCTGGTCAAAGCGAGAGGTATTAGGCTAGAAAGCCTAGGTCTGGAGATAAATGATAAAATACCCATACCAAGGATCAAATGATCCTATCAGAAACACAGACTTGTCAGGAATAGATGGTTCTGACGTAGTAGCAGTGCTATTAGAGGGAAGGTCACAGACAAGCTCAACCAAAACTAAAGACTACTTTGACTTGGATTTGATGAATTCCAAATCAAATTTCTGTTAAATGAAAATCTATTTTGAATAATTTCCCCCCAACAATTGACGTGATAAGATGTAATTCATGGGGTTGCAATCCAAAATGACAATGGTCTTCTGGAATAGGATATAATGGCAAAATATTTGGACAACTTGAGCAACTGCCAATGCAAGCTTTTCTACATATGAATACTTCACTTCCGTATCATTGAGATTGTGACTCAAATAACAGATTAGATGTTCTATCCCATTTTCCACTTGAACCAGTACCATAGAAATGGTTGTATCATTCGTGGCGATATATAAGAAATAATCACTCTGATAATTTGGGGGATACATTAATGACACCCAAAAAAGTGTATCCTTGACATCATCAAAAGAAGCTTATGCAATTTGGTCCGAATTGAAGGGTATTCCCTCTTTCAAGAGCTGAGTAAATCCTTTATCCATTTCACCATAGTTGGGTATGAACCTCCTTATGAAATTAACCTTTCCTTGAAGTTTCTGTAACTGAAGAAAATTTGATGGCGCAGGAAAATCAAGAATGGCCTTCACCTTTAGTGAGTCTATTCAAATCCTTCTTTTGAGATGAAAAATCGTAACAAACGACCAGAACCAACACAAAACACATAGTTATGTGGACTGAGGTGTATTTATGCAATGCAATCTTGAATGATATATATGTTTCATGTTTAATCGAATTAAGTGATTAATATTAGTAGGAATTTGTATATTGCAAATCTTTTTGTGTTTTCTATTTATACTTACAGGAATCAATTGAACGATCTAAGTTGGATTGGAGGCGACAACAAAAGAGACAAAAGGAGAACAGGAAGCACTTGGATCACAAATAGATTCTTCTATCTTTCTATACATTTCTATTTATTCTTAGAGAAATTTATGGAAAAGTATTTAATCTATTGTTCTAAGTGCCTAGCACCACCCTTAGGGAATTTGATTTATCTGTACATCATAATTCAGCATAACACATTCACGAATCTACTGGGGATGATGCCTAGTTTGACCAGGTCATGGGAGATGATGCCCAAATTTACCTATAATAGTATATTACATATTTGTGAAATGTATGAAAAAATGCCTATCATGGCTATAAGCGGTCTAGTGAAGTTCTTATACAAGTGTTTTCTTGTGCACCATTTTTTCGACGTTATTTTTCTTTTCAGAACTTTCACTGAGTTTTCGGTTCTGGGTAGTGGCGTAGGCTCTGCACCTGAAAATTTGGCTCAAATATTGGGGGAAGTAGATAGTTTTGTGAGTAAAATTCCCTGGACACATGCATTCCTATGTTGTGGGAGTATCTGGAGCCTCCCAAACGCACCCATTCCTATAATGTTGGAGCGTACAGGGTATTAAAGGTAAAAAAACCTAAGTTAGACCCAGGGGATGGATACCTGAGTACTTTGGCTGGATCCTGGAAGTTCTACTATTGTTGTGGAAGGTCTGTTTGTTGTGTTTCCATCAATTTAGCTTTCTTAAGGTCACCTATCACATTGAATCAGATCATAGTAACTCTTCACCACATGCTTACTTTGGTTTGCTGGTTACTTAGGTAGATGTGGGAGGAGGGTGTTACAAAGTGGTATCAGAGCATGGCTCACCCCTTGGAGTAGATGGGTGGTGTGTGTTGGTTAATCATTCATATTGGTTCCACGTGTGTTAATCATCCTTGCAGTATGTGTGCTTGTTAAATAGGCATGGTGTCAGTCATGATTGCGGTGATGTCACCATGTGGAAGAGGATGCTATTGTTTTGGAATGTATCATCATGAGTGTACGATTGGTTACATGTTTTTTATGCATTTGAATTGATTACATGTATTGTCTGTGTATGCTTGGTTACATTTCGTTACAAGTGTTGTACGTTTATGCTTGGTCACATGTTATTTATGCTTGTGTATTGTATGTGTTTATGCTTATGTATTTTCCTTTCTTATGGTTATGTATTGTCTGTGTTTATGCTTGTATATTTTCCATGTAAATTGGTATGGTTAATGTTGTCACACATGACATCATGCAATGTGTAGTGATATGGTCATGTATTGATGAGTGGACTCTAACTAGAATGGAATTTATATGTTAATACACCTATGTGTTATACGTCCATATGTTGAAATGAGTATATATATACATGAATTACGCTGATTGGTTGAGCTTGCAGATGAGATATGCTCCCCGAACTATGCTATGGCACATTGTTTTGTTGTGATTTTGTTTAGCTCACATAATATGCATTGGAAAAAAGAATTCAAAGATGAATATCAAGATGGTATACTACAAAGATTATCCTTATGAATCATATGAGAAGCACGGTCTTGGGCACTATTCTGACTTGGAGGAAACAGTCACAGCTTTGAAGGAATAAATAAGGAGTTTCAAATCAAATAATGACAGACTCATACATGTATAGGAAAAGCAAACAAAGGTTAATGTATTCATGCTTCTAAGTTTTTCATATTTGCAGAAATAGGGACCACTTTGGATCAATTGTGGACTGGAGGATGGGGTTGATGGGGGATATGGAAGTAGGTCTCCTAATGGTCACATATCAAATAGAGGTGAAATAATCAGAGGTGGAAGGTTCTTAGACACTCTGGATATTAGACGTGAAATACACAGGTATCATTCTTGTTCTTTTTCTCACAGGAATCATGATCATCATCATTATCATCCTTACAGGAGGAGTGACAGAGGATATTTTCCAGATGAATTTTAGAAAGAAAAAACAACAAAAGTTGATGGAGAGATGAAGAAATAACATGATGCAGAGGCATGGTTTATTTGTATTAATAATTTATTTAGGTTGCATGATTACTCATAAAACATGAAAGCCAATATTCAAAGATTCATTAGTGAGTTTTCATATCAATCAAAGATAGAATTGAGTTTGATGAGCCTATATCATTAAAGGAGGCCTTTCAGAAACTAAAGAATTTTTATGAGCAATTAAAGCATAGATCTCAGACTAATAAGGATTATAAGGGTAATGATAAGAACAAAAGAAAACATGACAAGAAGCGAACAAGACCATAGAATACACATAACAAAGAGATTGTTGCACCACCAAATAAGTTCAATACATCTGGCAGAGGACAGGGATTTCGATCTAAGTAGAAGAATAATGATGAAATTTGGAAGCCTATACAGTGTTGGACTTGCGGCAAAGATCATTGCAAGAGATATTTCCACAAAATTAGGGTGGTAGAAAAAGAATGTATAGCGCGGAGGAAGCACAAACAATGGGATATATTGGACAGAGTATTCCCGGGATCTATGAAGTGCTAGATAATAGGAAGGAATATCACTAGGTGTCTATTATTGAGATGGACAGCAATATTTGTGATAAATTTGTTTCTATTTTGGTTAACCCTAGATCTAATTATAGTTATGTTAAGCCCGAATTGGTGGATAAGTGTGATTTGAATAAACAAGTGCATGTAGAGTTTTGGTTAGTGCAGTTGGCTTCAGGTACAAATAAAAGAGTTCATCATTGGGTAAGAGCGTGTTAATTTGACTTGAATTGCATGTTTAAGACAAAACAAATGAACATATTTCCATTGGTATCATATAGCATTTTATTGGTTATGGATTAGGTATGTCTTCACAGGACCGAGGTAGATTGTTATGAGATGGACATTGAGTGCTTTGATGATAATAGCAAAAAAAATTCCTACAAGGTAAGAAGAAAGCAACATCATTTATGATGGTTACAACTATATAGGCTAAGGGTAGTCACAGTAAAGAGTGTGCATTATTTGTAGTGCACAATTCTAGTGGCAAAGGTAAGGAAGTTGAGGATGAAAATATTTTGAGAAGGTATCCAACTCTACAATAGTTTCAGGATGTATTTCTCGCAAATATTTCAAAGTTTCCACCTTCCAGGGAAGTAGAACTTTCTATTGAGTATGTACCATGGGTAGCGTCAACATCGAAGGAACCTTACAGAATGAACACACTAGAGTTGGTAGAGTTGAAGTTGCATTTGAAGGAAATGTTGGGCAAGGAATACATTAGGCCAAGTGTATCACCATGGAGCGCATCAATATTTTTTGTGAAGAAGAAATATGGTACTCTTAGGCTATGCATTGATTAGAGGTAGTTGAACAAAGTGATAATCAAGAACAAGTATCCATTGCTAAGGATTGATGATTTGTTTTATCAATTGAAGGGAGCAACAATTTTCTCAAAGATTGATCTAATAATAGGATACCATCAGGCACACATTAAAGAAGGATGTCATCCTTCTTTACCAGGTATGGAGATTATGAGTTTGGTGTAATTCCTTTGATTTTGAATAATTCTATACCTACATTTATGTGCTTGATGAATAGCATGTTCCATCCTTATCTTGACAAGTTTTTGATTGTGTTCATAGAAGATATATTGGTATATTTTAAAAATGAAGAAAATCATGTAGAACACTCAGTAGTAGTACTGATATTGTTGTGAGAGCATTAGTTGTATGCTAAGCTTAGCAAGTGCACATTATTTTGAGACAAAGGTACATTACTTGGGACATGTTATTTCCAAGGAAGGAATAACTGTGTATCCAGACAAGATAAGGGCCATCATGGAGTGGGTAGCTCCTGGGAATGTGGATGAGGTGAGGTCCTTCATGGGATTGGTAGGTTATTATAGGAAGTTTATCAGGAAATACTCATAGATTGCTTATCCCATAACATCATTGCAGAGAAAAGGTAAGAAGTTTGAATGGAAAAAGGAGTGTGAAATCATTTTCAAGCATCTTAAGCAGTTTTCGACACGTGCTCTAGTTTTGAAGATCACATATCTAGACAAAGAATTTGTAATATGTATAGATTATTTCAAAAGAGGAATTGGTGAAGTCATTATGCGAGATACAAAGGTGGTATGCCATGAGTCATGAAAATTGAATGCGCACAAGCATAAATATTAAACGCATGATCTTAAAATAGCAACGATCATACATGCATTGAAGTTGTGTCAAAACTATCTTTTGCTTATATGGTTTATATTGATGAGTGATCACAATCGTTTACAGTATCTATTTGACCAACAGGATCTAAATGGCATGCAAGCTAGATGGTTGGCCATGATTAGTAAGTTTGACTTCAAGATTAGGTACATTAAAGGTAAATAGAACATGGTTGTAGATCCTCTTAATAGGCAGATAAAGGAGAATCACATAACAGCTGTGAGCTCCTATGGGATAGATTTACAACATAAGATCTTGTAGTTAGGTCAGTCGGATGATAGGTATATGGAGATTGTGCACATGTTGTAGTATAGTACAGTTACAGGTATAGGTAGTGGTACATGTATAGGTACATGTATATGTATAGGTAGTGGTACAAGTATAGGTACATGTAAATGTATCATTATAGGTACAAGTATACATTCAAGAGTACATGATGTGGATTATCGTCTCACAATAGATGGGTTGGTGAGGTTTATACATAGGATATATGTGGTAGAGAAAGGTGAGCTCAAGAAGGTGATATTGATAGAGTTTCACGTGAAACCATATTCAGGTCACCCAGGCTATCATAAGACATTGAAAATAGTAAATAAGTTTTCCTATTGGTCGAATTTTATGAGAGGTGTAGTAGAGTTTGTCACGAGGTGCTTGGAATTTTCGTAGGTTAAGGCAGAGTGTAAGCATCCAAGTGGAATATTATGGCTGATTGTGATTCTAGAATGGAAATGGGAGGTCATTTCCATGGACTTTATGATAGGGTTGTTGAGGAAAATGAGGCAACACAATTCCATTATGGTTTTTTTCGACACATTGAGAAAGGTAGCACATTTCATTCTAGTGAAGTCTACATTCTGAGCTAGCGATGTAGCATAGGATGTTCATCAGAGATGTGGCCAAATTGCAAGGTGTTCCAAATGATATTGTGTCAGAGAGGGATGCACAATTCCCTTCCATGTTTTGGAAGGATTTTTTTTAAGTTTAGGCACAAAGTGGGAATTCAACAAAAATTATCATTTATATACAGATGGATAGATAGAGAGGCTCAACAGGATATTGGAGGACATGTTGAGGATGTATGTGATGCATCAACAACATAACTGGGAAGAGTATATTCCACTGGTAGAGTTTTCTTACAACTATGGGTATCAGGAATCCTTGAGGATGAGTACATTTGAGGCATTATATGGGTGAAGTTGCAATAATCCCATAAGTTGGAGTGATCTAGTTAACAGGGTGTTGATTTGAACAGACATGTTGGTAGACGTGGAATAGTAAATCCAAGTAATCAATAAGAATTTTAAAGTAGCACATGATAGGCAGAAGAGTTATGGATATCATAACACATTGTTTAAGGAATTTCAGGTTGGGGAACATGTGTAATTTCGTATCAAGCCCAAGAAGATCTCCTTTCATATTAGATCATGTGCCAAGATGGAGCCTCGGTTTTGTGGGCCTTTCAATATTAGTGAGAGGATTGGGATAGTATCCTATCGACTTGGATGATCTTCAACAATGAAATTCCATGATGTTTTCCATTTTTCATTTCTTAAGAAATATGTTAAATATTTTTATCATGTGATTGGCTAGTCTGTATTTCATGTGGAGCGAAGAGGCAAATTCGAGTCAAAACCTAAGTTCATTTTCTAGAGAAAGACACTCATCTATGAAATTGAGTAATAGAGTAGGTTAAAGTGCAATGGAAGCACTTTGGTCCTGATGAAGCTACATGGGTGATACGGATTTATGAAGGAACACAATAAAATACATAAATAAACATAAACACAGAGATGCAACAAAGATTATACTTCATTTCATTAATATCGAATAACAAAAATAAGCTTATAGACATAATTGAAATAAACTAGCTCGAGCGATGGTAGCTTATCTTTGAGAAGAGATGTCACAACTACATGCCTCTGAACTATGTTATAATGAGCTGCAAGGGCATTTTTACTATTTAACAACATGGGAAAACCCTAAAAATCCAAAAACCTAATGGTAGGAGATGAAGCACCAAAACTATGGGCCTAGTTTGGGCAAATTGGTACATCAAGTTCTCGGGGATGTAACATTGGCATACGATATTTGTTTCACTCGCACAATACCCTGTGAGAAATATATATCCTAGAACTACAAATTTTTAGTGACCAACATTACTTAAGGACCTGTTTTGGTCATATTTTTTTCAAAAAATCATCTTTTAGGGTGTTATCACTCAGTAATTTCTCAAGGTTAAAGAAAGAACTCACTGAGGTAACCAAAAACCTACTTTTAAACTCTAGGATCTAGCCTTCCTATGGTTTAGAGAGGCCTCTCTCTATAAGATTTAACTTTTTTTTATGTTTGATTTTAGGCTAGTTATATGGACAATTTGGTTTTAAGATTTGGTTTGGTTGGCGGGAAAAATCACTTAAAGAGATGGATAGTAATAGATCTGGTTTTCCACTGGGAAAAAGGAGTCAATATGTCAAGTAGACAGCTCAAGATCAAGATGAAAAGACAAATATTTTAGGGGAAAGATAGAAAATTCACTAAAGATATTTGAAGGCTAATAGGTGAAGTGGATTAATCGGCATCAAGATAAATTAAGGATTATTTGATCCGGATAAGGAAGGAGAAGAAAGAGGCCATTCGAAAGAGGGAGAAATTAAGGGTTCCCTACTTTGGAAATCAACAGAAAACATATAAATGATAAATAGTTAAAGAAAAAGTGATTTTAACAAATTCTGTAATAATATTCCTGATTTACCATTCAAATTTCGATCACATATATGGATGCATGTAAAACATAAGAACATAAACAATGACAGTAGAAAGTACTTCACTTCAATGGCTCATCACACAAATCCTGAAATATGATACTTTATGGTTTTTATCCAGTCTGCTACTTGAACTTGATACAAGAAACCCTTCATGTACAAAAAAATGACTATAGAAGTATTTAGTAATTTATTCCACAATAATACTTCAAAGGATGAAGTATTTATACAAATTATAAACTATAATATCTTGAAAAAATATCAACATTAGTTTGCAAATATCTCAAACTGTTTTACATAAAATAGAACTTAATAAAATGACACTCAAAACAAATGAATATATTTGGCACTATTTCTATGGATTTATGGTGACAAAAGGATAGAAATTCGAATTTAATATCAACTCTTAGTTGGTGATGAGGCTTCTAATTCACTAACTGTCTCCTTCCTTTGTGTATTTTGCTCCAGAAATTCTGCAAAATTAGGGTCCAGTGATACCTTTGTATATCTCAATTAGAGATAGACATGTAAAAAGTGAAAGAGGTTATTGTTGATACAGATGTTTTTGAAAGAAATTTCTCTCAGTTTCCTAAAATTCCATTCCAGTTATTCATAATAAGCTCTTCAAAAAGATGTGTAAAACATAATTTTTCACAATCTGAATATTAGGCTATGAATATGTGCATGTATCTCTCATTCTGTAATACCTATGTAAAATGTGAGATAGGTTTTTGTAGATTGGCCACTTAGGAACATAAACCTATATTTTTTCCTAATTCATCTTGGATTGGTCAATAGATTCTGCAAAACTATGACTTAAACACGAAATTTCTGGAAAATGTACCTTCCTACTCTGTTTTCATCTTTTAACTTTTTTTGTTCTTTTAACTGTTTTTTTCTTTTACTTTGGATAAAATTCATTGTTGTTGGTGAAAGTGTTTTCATCTCTGTTTAACCATTACTATCTCCGTATTTACTTTTACTGTTTTACCTTGACTGCTCTGTTTTTACTTTTTCACTTTTACCTTTTTCAGTAAGAGTGAGTAAAATATATCCTGGAGAGTTGCTGATGGAAATGTTTTCATTCCTCTGTTCGGACCATTTGTGTAAATTTATTCATTTCGCTCTGCTACTGTATGAAATCTTCTTGTTTTAGGAAAAAAATTCGAACTCATTTCCTTGTGAATTCTTGGAGTAAACAGGTGTTTAATTAGTATTAAGTTGTTTATCCAAATTATTCTTTTGCCAATAACTTGAAAAAAAAAACAGTTGTTACTAAAACACAAGTTGGAAGGGAAGCTAATAATGGCTTTAGGGAACAGGGAATACAGTGAAAGGAGTTCTATCCATATAAGGGGTTTTCTCGCAATTTCACAGAGGTGTGGGAATAAGGGTAGAGATGGATTCTGAAACTCAAAATAGATTAATACATTGGTTCGAGGCTATAATAGTTTACCATAGAGAAAAGTGAGTATATTTTCTGCAAATGGAACAGGTATTATCACAATGGTTTGGGATTTTCATTGCATTTCTTTATTTCCTTTAGCGCAGAGTGGAATAGTGGCTTATCATAGTAGAGAATGATTTAACGCGTTTGTGCAGGGGTGAGCAAGTGGTTTATCGCAGGGGTGGAAAATGGTTAATGGTTTCGGGATGGAGGATATTACTGCCAGTGGTTTTCACAAAGTTGAAAGGTGGTAAATGGTTTTCGTTGAATCGATGCGATCCAACAATAAAATGACACATGGAGGAGAGATAAGGCGCTGAAATAGATTTTTATTGCAAATCCAAATTTTTTTAATGACTGCGCCATTGAAATTGCAATATGACTTCTAGACTGTCGGATCAGGCGGAGGGAATGCGAACGATTGAGATAAATTGGTGGAGTTGCGACATAAATGGGCATGGGGCCCAGGTTTGATTATACGGCGGGGTTGATATAATATGTTTAAACATAGTTTAAACATAAATTTGTATTAACAAGATAGGCGGGACACAGTAAATTACATAACAAATAGGTGATATGCAAGTGTAAAGCGATCGTAGGGCGGGTAATATATATATATATAACATATGTTTTTAAACTATGGGGAAGCGGAGTATGTCACCTGGGTTTTAAAAACCATAGTTTAAACATTATTAAAGTGGGTTTTGGGGTATTCAATTAAATGAATTAATATAATTACGGGGGAAGGTTCATAATGGAATTAATATATAAGTTAAGTGTTAATATGAAATGAATAAGCGGAAATACACAAAATGCACTAAGTAAAGTGTAAGTTAAGTGTTTGGGCACGAATGGTGGTGGCCCCATTTTAAACATTTCACACTTAATACTTAGGATAATGCATTTTTGTGGGTTTTTTGGGTATTTTTGTATGAAAGGGGAATTAGTCAAGGGGGTTTTACTTTTCCTAGTTAAAAAGTGTTTTAAACTTAGGAAAAGGGATTTTGTTAGGGTAAAATGAATGATTAAGGGGAAGGGCTTTTAATGAAGGGGATTCCAATACTTTAATGCTAATAAGTCATTAAGCCGTGGGTCCAGTCCCATCAAAAGTCAAAGAAATGCTCTAAGCCATTATGAATGAAGGATTTAGTACTGGAACATATTGTGGGGAGGGATATTAGTAATATGCCAAATGATGTTTATCCATGCCTTTTGAAACTACTTGTTCCTACCCATCTGCTACCCTAACATTTTTTCTTCATTTACATGGGTTCATTTGAGCTTGCAAACCCTTATTCATTTTTCTTTTAAAACATGAAACTATCTAATTCTAACCTTATTTCATCCAAGGGATCAGATTAAACTGTTGAGCTCCTTATTATTATCTATTTTAACTATTGATTTGCCAAGTTTAGATTGTTTGGCTAGATCTTTATTCTCTATCTAACAACATGAAATTTAGAGCATGAGAGGTCAATTTTAAGTTGTTTGACCCTCATGTATTGTGGAATTTAGGAAAAGTTGCACACAATATTATTTGCAAAAGTAAACTAAAGTAGTGGCATTTAAACTTGCAACATTTTCATGATATATTTTTGATGGGGTTCATATTTAATTACCTTTTGATCTTTGTTTCTTTCTGTCCTTTGATTTTTCTTTTAGGACATACCCTCTTTTCATTTTTAATTTGGGAATACATTTGTAGAAAGAAAAGGTATGAAAAATATTTCAAGATTTTAATAGAGTCAAATCAAAATTATGAATCCTATATTTATAGGACCCTAACATAGGGCATAAAAATGGTTCCATAAGTTAAGGACATGAAAAATTACAAAAATAGTAAACTTTGCTAAAATTAAGGAAACTAAAAAAATGAAAGAAACAATGGTGGCAGTCCAAGTGGAATAGGTGGGTGGCCACCAATATATACCTGGATCATTCCTTCTCCCCTATGAAGCAATGGTCCCCATTACATTGAGTTCCTACATGAGATGAGGAAACATCTACTGAACTTGGTCCCTGGTTAGCCACTTGCCTTGGTGTTGGAGTTAGATGGCTTTGAAAACCCGATACAACTGGATCTTTTGCTCAAGAGTGTTCTTGATATGTGTATCCATGATCTGATCACTTGTGGCATGTTCCATGTAGTTGGAATTTAGCTCTATTGGTGTGAGTTGTTCTGCAATATCTGATGTGCCTATTAATGGTAGAAAGTATGGCTGAAGGTAGTTCACATTGAAAACTACGTGTAGTCCAAGGAATGGGGGAATGTTTATCTCAAAAAACTTGTCTCCCATAACCTTGATAATGGTGTAAGGCCAATATAGGAGTTTTATGAGCTTCCTCTGAGCTCCAGTAAGGTGTTATTTCAACAAATGCCACCAAACTTTGTCACCCAACTAAAAATTGTGTGGCATGATGTTGATCATGTCGCTACTTGTACTTAGCATTGGATTTGTACAATATCTCATGTACCTATTTGTGAATATGATGAATAAGATAAATTAAGTTGTACACGTTGTCGGATTTAGATTGGGCATGAGCTGAATTTTCCTGAGTAGTTGCAAATGGTATGGCCACATAAATGGGACACGGTGGCTGGAACCCCAAGCCCACCTGAAAGGGGTTTTTGCTATTTTAGCTATGGAGAGATCGATTATAGTTGTGATGGAAATAGGGGAGGCTTCCATCACTTGTACATGAATTATTCTAGTTGTACATGGGCAGAATGTGTATGATCATTTTATTAACAACCTCTATTTGGCCATCATTTTGGTGGTGGGAAGATGTGGACTTAGTGAGCTGGGTGTCAAGCGTCAACGAAAGACTTGAAAATTTTTTATTGACGAACCTGTTTTCCTAATTTGAGATAATGAACTTTGGGATCCCAAAGTGTGCCCACACTCACTCAAAGAATATTTTAGCAATGGCTTCTATTGTGATATTCTTCTTACAGGCTTCCATAATGGCCATCTCAGTGAATTTTTCAACAAGCACAAAACACAGTCATTTCCATGCTTGGTAGAAAGAAGGCATGACATGTAATCCATGGAGATTGATTCCCACGGTCGACTAGCAGTAGCTAGCACAATATATAGCCTTGTTTCTTGATGGTCAGTTTAGAAATGGTTCAAGAAGCGCAAGATTTGATCTACTTCCTGACATCATGTCAAAGGTTTGGCCAAAATAAATACATCTGTAGTAATGTCAGTTTTTTATCCACCACGAAATTTTCACCGAAATGACTATAATGCACTTCCCAAATAATATTGGCACGCTCACTTTTAGGAACACGAAGGTTTCACAAGTGGCATAACAATGCATTCTTGAGGAGAAAATTTAGAACTTTCTTACCCTCCAGGAGCATCTAGTATGTGTTTGTGAATTCTCGATCACTTTTTTAGAGATGAGGCCAACTCGAAGTCTTGTGCCCACAAGAGTCGAGCATAGTGGTTAACACTAAGATCAGAGGTTGGATGAGGTAGTCTGTAACATTAATGGTGTTTCCCTTCTTGTACTTAATGTTCAAATGGAACTGTTTCGTGTATGTGGCTCATTTATGATGTTGATCGTCCCGCAACTTCCCTTGTGTCTATATAAATTGAAAATGTTGGTGATCTATGTGGATGACTGTTTCCTTCCCCAAAATGTAAATTTTCCATTGTCAGTAGGCCTGCACAATGGAATCCATATATTCATCATAGGTGGGATACTTTCGTACTTTGTATGAAACTGTCTCACTGTGATATGCCACTGGATGTCCCTATTGAGTAAGCACTACCCCAATAGCTTAGATATAGGTATTTGTCTCAATATGAAATGGTTTTTGCAAGTCTAGTAATGTTAGCACTGGTGCCGAGCAGAGGTGATTTTTCATATCCACAAATGCCTTCTATTTAGATTAAAATATATATATATATATATATAGTAATAATAATAATAATAATGATATTTCTCTCCTTCTTTGGTGATTTCACTAAAATTATAAGTGATACGAGAGAACCCAAACACGAACCTGCAGTACAAATTGGTAAGACAGAGAAATATGTAGAGCTTAGTTAGAGTGCTTGGGGCTGGCCAATCCCGAATGACCTGGACCTTCGATGGGTACACATGAAAAAATCGCTCATCAATAATGTACCTAAAACATTGAACTCGGGTCATGCAAAAAGTGAATTTCTCCAAATTGGCTCAAGACTTGTGTTGCAATAGTGTTTGGAGGACCTGTTGAATGTGGTGGAGGTGCTTTTCCCAACTCTAGCTGAAGATCGAGGATATAATCGAAATACAACACCACAAATGAGTTAGTGAATGGTTGCAAGATGTATTCCATCACCCTCATGAAGGTTGCAGGAGAATTGAACAACACGAAAGGCATGGCAAAAAATTCAAAAAGGTCCTCCTTGGCTTCTATTGCATTCTTTCGAAGATTGGAGGGTTCGATTGGCACTTGTTGATACCAGGAATTCAACTCAATATTGCTGAAATTTTTTGGCCCCCTTGAGTTGGTCTCGAAGGTCATCAATCTATGGGATTAGATACCTATTCGAGACAATGATCTTGTCCAACGCCCGATAGCTAATACAGAGTCTCCAAATCCCATCCTTCTTTTGCAGCAACACAATCGGGCTCCCACAGGGTGATGACTTGCCCAGAAGTGACATTTATCCAATAACTCCAGAATCTACCTATTGATTTCGTTATTCTCCATAATAGAATGCCGATAGATTGGTCCATTGGGTAGTTTCGTGCCTAGGGTCAGATTGATGGAGTGCTTGACTTGGTAGTCTAGAGGCACCCATGTAGGTGAGGTGTAGATGTCCCCATACTCCTCCATGACCCGGTCCATCTGTTTTTCCATGCGAAGGAACCGTGTATAGAATTTGTGGCCACAATATTCTTCTTGTCCCAAGGGCAGATCATCAGTAAAAAGAATTTCCCAGTATGGGAAATGAGCTTATTAAATTACTTCATAGTGATCAAAGAGACGACGGTGGGTGGTGCTACCTCCTGTATCCTATACAACTTATTATCCAAAGTAAAAATAACAGCGCGAGGTTGAGACTCATACAAAACATGTTGCTTCCACAAGTATGGATGGCCTAATAATACGTCAAAAATTTCAAGAGGAGAAACATCACAAAATACCTCATTCGTGAAGGGCTTGATGATGTAGGGAAAGTGACACTACTGGATGAAACAAAGATCCTATCCTTGGTGAAGCCACCAAATGGTGTATGGTTGTGGGTGTGCTGTGATTGGTAGGACCAACCATTTCAAAAACTCTACTGAAATGAGGTCCTTTTGGTTCGTGCTATCGACAATGAACTACAGCGGGGAACCCTTCACCCAGATCTTGGAATGGAAGAGGTGCTCACCCTCCTCTAGATATTTGGTTTCTTCCTTTTAGATCTTGGTGTTGGAAATAGTGGCACTCGGCTCCGCATCGATAATATGCTTCCCTTTTTCATTCCCCTTGTTGGATTTTAACTCAGAGTCGAAACATGCATCTAATTCAGAAGCCTTCAGCTCAACCACCAGTTACTATTTGTTGCAACACTCACTTATGTTGTGAGTGGAGTTCTTATGGAACTCACATCACTTTCCCATCTCATTCTTTGTATTCATGGTGTCTTTATGCACTTGTAGCTTTGACGAGTTGTCCTAGGCGACCCCAGCTTGTCCTTGTATTTTGTTTTGTGGTTTGGGGGAGCCTTTTCCTTGCTTTTTATTCACAGATCCAAAGTCTCGCTTCTTCTATTTGAATTTTAGCTCAATCTTGGCAGCATACCCGTATGTTGCACCAAGCGAGGAGATGTCGAGGAAATCCTTTTCCTCCTCGATGTATCTGTGCAGACAACTGCGCTACTTAAGAACCAAATGTTTGTTTGAATCGTTGATACACAACTTTGTGTGTAGGATATGGAACAAATTCCTTAGCTAATGCACACATTTATCCCTTTGCTTCCACAACATACTCCATTGTATGTACTTCTACTCATAAATCCCCATAGTGTAGTATTTTTCTTTGATGGCATCTCATAAAGACTTCCACGTTTGCGTGGCTGAGAACAGGGAGGATTTCCCCTCATCCTTTTGTTCACAGTAGGTTTCCCACTAGTCCTTGACATGGGGGGCAGCTTTGAGGAGTGAAAAATTAATCTTTTCCTTGGAAAATTCATGAATCGAAAAATATACTTCTAATAGATTTAACGATCTATATACGGTGTCTACATCTATTTGGCCCTCAAATATAGGAATGTCAAATTTAACTTGTACCTTAAATGTAGTGGCGCCTCTAGAGTGGCTGCTAGAAAAAATTTGTTCTCGGTGGGTAGTCGTCGAAGTATCTAGGAAAAGTTCTCCATCCCCACATTCCTCTGTTTCTCGCTCATCATTATTTTCCTCCGCCATAGGTGGTCATCGGGGTTTGCAAGGCTGATATTGCAAAAGTTCAACAAGATCGAGCCCTAACTCCTTATACCTCAATCTCGTGGGGACATGGAAAGAAATATTGAGAAACAACAGACTGCTTTGATACCACTGATCCAGATTTATGCAGGAATGAAATAAAATACCGAACTAAACATAGATGTAGAGATGCAACAAAAAATATACTTCATTTCATTAGTATCAAATAACTAAAATAAGCTTACTGACAAAATGGAAATAAACTAGCTCGGGTGATGGTAGCTTTTCTCTCAAAAGATATGTGGTGGTGTTGTGGTAAAATACAACCCTCCCATTTTTTACTTATGTAATTTAAATAATGAGGACTCTTTCTACAAATTTTTTGGCTAAACACCTTTTAGAATTTTAATTAAGTTAATTATTTTGCAGTTTTGTCATTTTTTAAAAATTTTCATGAGATTTCTATTTTGATTGTTTTATTGAATCTGGTTTTTCATAAGCTTTCCAACGATACTTGTTTTACTTCATTTGGTCAATGAGTTTGTAAATGGCAGTCCTTTAAAGTTTTGAACATTCTCTCACTTGGGTTAAAAAATGTATAAAGTGTACAAATATTTTAATTGTCATAGTTAAAATAGTCATTAATTGTAAATATTAACTTTTAGTTCACTTTTACTATTTCTTTCATTTTTCGCTAATGACCCTACAAAATGGTCCAACTAAATTACATACTGAACTAAAACACGTTTTAGGATCTTGGTAATTTACTCCAACTTGTTATTTTAAAAAAAAATTCCAAAACCAAAACCCTAAAATTGCAAAATAACTGAAGTCCAAATTATAGGATGGTTAATCCCACGTGGGTCCCACTTCTCACTACACTCACTCTTCCGAAAAATCCCGATTTACAAAAAGTGTCGAAATAGAATATGCGATGCTAAATAATTTGCGATGCAATATTTCAATTTTGATATATCGCAAATTGCATATTGCAATGTCAATTATTTATTTTTATGTGTATATTTTAAAAACGCCGAAACTCCGATATTGCAATTGCAATTTTATTTGTACAAGGGGTTAAAATTTTTAACATAAGGTTTCTCTCCATCCGCTCTATTTTGTCCACCTCACTTCCAAATTTGCGATCTGATACATCACACATCGCATATCGAAATATTCTAAAATCAAACAAAAGACGATCTCACAAAAATGTGCGATTGGGAACTGCGATGGGTTTTGAAATTTTAAGCAAACTTTTGTTTCACCTTATAACTCCCGCTCGCATCACACTCAGCTCACATCTCACATTGCAAAAAATTATGAGTATTCATTTTAAAAATTGTGATTATTCATTATTTGCGATATGCGATGACCTCTTTCAGGTGAACCTCTTTCAGGTGAGGTGTTAAAAGTTTTATTGTAAAGTTTTAAACTCCTTATGGTTGCCACTCACATCACCCTCCTTTGACTTCACCTCCACTCCTTATCTCTCCACGTTATCCCTCCTAATGACTTAGTTAATAATCCTCCCTCCTCCATAAGCTCTCCCTCTCATGTAAGCATTTTTGTTTTAAATTTTTAATCATTTAAAATATATTAAATATTATATTTTATTTGTAATTTTTATATTATAATTATAATATTTTATTATAATTTTAATATAAATAAATTATAGTATTAATATAATATATTTATATTTTAAATAATTTTTAAATAATTTATTTTTATTAATTGATTTTTGCTTATAGTAAACTAATATTAATAACATAATTGTGATTAATTAGCATTAATTAATTAATAATATTATTCTAATTTAGGATTAGAAATTAATTAAAAATTCTAGATTTCTGGCAATTTTAATATACCAACTTTAGAATCTCATAAATGGAGTTCTACTTGGCCAAATGAGGCCTAAGATGGCTCATTAGAAAGATAAAATTGTAGAGAACATTATTGAAGTTGTTTCATTTCCATATTTGATCATTTAATGGGTCTAAAATTTAGCAGAATATCAACCTACGAATTTTTAAAACAAAATCAATTTTCTGAGTTTTATTTTCTACATTTTAATTCACCCACAACTTCTTCTAAGAGAAGATACATGAGTCACTGATATCATTTACCAAGTATATCATCAAAGGCATCAATATGAAACTTATATTTCATTTTAAATTACTTATTTAATCAAGTTTTGATTGAATTAATTTTTCCAGATTTAGCATTTTGATTTTATTTTTACATTTTAATTTAGTTTTTATTTGCTTTTTGCAAGAAAAAAATTGAAGAGATGAGAAGAAGAAGATATCAATCAATGAGAAGGCTCCATCAATTGAATAATATGATTTGAAGCAATGAAATTTGATTGAGAAAAACTACTTTTCAACAAAATTTCCTATGAAGAGTTATTTTGTAAATATTATAAATAGCAGATTGCAAAATGTAATGGGGGCTTCTCTCCTCTGCGATTCTGAAATTCTAAAAGCACTTTTGTAATAGGAATTTAGACTGGTAGGTGGGAGGAGAGGAATCTCAAATCTCAGGATTATTGAGGTTTTTATTTTACATTATGAGTTATGTATAATGATTTTTTTTTTCACTATTGTAGCTCTAGTTTTGAAAGCAGAAGTTCAGGCATTGTAAAAGACTATTAGAGACCGGAGTTTGAGAAATGGACTTAATAAATTAGTATTTATAATACTATTATTTTACATGCTGATTTCATTTTATCATAATAGGAATGTGTCAATTTTCTTCCATATTCGTGCACTTTTGTCGGTATGAGTAATTTGCCTCAATTTTATGTTATTATTTATCTCTACTCTTATGGACTCAATTTTGATTTATGAGTAACTATTTATTTAGAAATATGTCTTATAAAACTTATTTATTGAATAATGATATGTTGTGAACTTTTTTCGTATATTATTGTTTAATTATTCAAGTTATTGATTAAATGATCAATATTATTTTGAGAACTTCTTCCTGAGTGTTGTTGATTGATTATTTTAGTTAAGAGGTCTTTAGATAGAATGTGTTTGGTATTCATAATGTCAGTTAATTGAACGATTGTGTTAGCTTGATATTTATTATAAGCCAAACATATTTAAATCCCAATTATTTAAAATATCTTGCTCTCAGTTGTGATAGATCTATATCTTCCCAATTGAGATAGGATTAAGATAGTTCCTTTTGCTTGCATCTTAGAATAATTTTGCATATAGATTAAATTCTACATCCCTGAAAATTTCTCTTCCCAAAGAGGAAAAACATTAATTGTGGATTGGCTAAGCCCAAATTAGCTTAAGGATCACTTTCTTACCTGATCAACAAGAGAAATGATCTGATGCCTTTTTTCCATTGGTAAACGAAAGTTATATTTTAAGCCAATGGAGATTGAGAGACGGTAACTAGACCTCGTTAAACTAGTCGAAGCCACCATTCCAAAAGGAAAAGGAACTGCTTTAAGGTTTGGACCAGGTGGTCATCCCCCATGTTGTTGTAGCAGAGGCCTCAACAGGTGGCTACATGCCTCTAAACTATTTTATAATGAGGCCCAAGGACATTTTTATTATTGAACAACATGGGAAAACCCTAAATATCCAAAAACCTAACCCTAGGAGATGAAGCACCAAACCTATGGGCCCCATTTAGGTAAATTAGTATATCAACTTCTTGGGGACCTAATTTTGGCATACGATCTATGTTTGACACGCATAATACCTCGTTAGAAAGATCTATTCAAGGAATACACCTTTCAAGGGACCAAAATTGTCACGATTTTCCCAAACATTTCGTTTAGGGCCTCAAAATGGCTCTGAAAGTCCAGGACCTGAAAAATGCCAAAAATAGTAAATGTGCTACAATTAAGGAAACTAAAAAAATGAAAGAAATAATGATGGGGATATAAGTGGAATAGGCGGGTGGCCACCAATATCCACCTGGATCAATGGGAAATGGTGGATCAGATGCAGGCCATGCATAATTTCTTATTCGTTGGTTGAGCGAATGTTTTGGTATATGTACATATGTTTATGGATGTAATTACCACCATGAGCTATGTTATAGAGCTACAATAATCAGTATGGGTGTCATGTCATTACGATGTTATAGTTGTCATTTTGTCATGTTGGTTTTCTTCTCAGCAGGTTGATCATTGTAAATAATGAAATGAGCTCAGTTATAAAGCTCCATGGGATGTATGTTTTTCTTACAGCAACCTTGTTGGTTTTAGGTGTCATTGAACACCAAGTATGGTGCTCCCCCAAGGGGCAGGGTTCTATAACAATCTTGGTGAAAATTCCATGTAATTAAAGTTAATAAGGAAAAATATTAACGAAGGTCATGTGACACGTATTCCACGTTGAATTTTTGGAGAAACATCATGATGTGGGTGTTCATATGGTTTATTATGGTTATGGAAAATGGAAAAGGTAATGACTGAGGCTTTGGAAAGGCAAATTGGAATTTATTGTAATTCATTTATAAAAGTAATGGAAAATAGGAGAAAATGAAGTTGAAAGGTCACAAGTTGCATGTGAGGAGGAAAATGATGGAAAATAGTGGAAAATAAGAGAAAATGGAGCTGAAAGGTCACAGGTTGCGTGTGAGAAGGAAAATGAAGGAAAATAATGGAAAATGATGAAATATAAGCCTCCTTAATTGAAATGCTTCTGAGGATCAGTTCATTGATTTTTTCTGTGAAGTTCTGGAGCTCTCATTATTATCTCTCTCTTTCTCTCATACTCTTGGATACTTATATTTTTCTTGGAGAAATCTTGGAGAGTGTGGCATAATTGGATATTTGGAGCAAGAAGGAAAAGGAAAAGAAGGAAAGTGAAAGAGGAAATTGTGATCAGTAGCTACAATGTGTTTTTATTGTAGATACTGAGTTGCATGTATTTTTTCCTTACCATTTTTGACATGCATGGTGTATGCATGTGGTTTCTTTTTCATGATCTATCATTTTCATAGAGGATTTCTTGGATTTATAGTGGATTTTCCTAGCCTTTCCACTTCCTAGATAGACTGGTGTTGTGGGTTCAGTTTCACTGTTTGTTTTTCTATTTGGTTCCTGTTAGGTCCCTATATTACTAGTGTAGTCCCTTATTTTTGTTAGTGTAGCCCCTTATTGTTATTTTTGTACCCAGGTAGTCCCCAGATTGTTGTTATTATGCCCCATAAAATCCTTCTATTGTCATTGTTGTGCCCTTAGATTATTATTGTTAGTTGGATAGGATTATATTGTGACCCCATCGACTCCTATATAGAAATGAGGTTTTTTCATTTGTATCATCCAAGGATTGTTCATTTGTGTAATGTAAAGGAGGTTTCCCCCTCAAATAGGTTGATTTATAAAGCGTTGACCTATCGTTTCTTCTATTTTGTGATCTGGTTTCATAACATTTGGTATTAGAGCTTTGTAGGGTTTCTCTACTTCAAATAGGTCATCGTGGAATTTTCCCTATAAATTGTTTTCTACGAAGGTTCAGAAGCTAAAAACAAAATACATTTGAGTCGAATAGGGAGCAACATCGTGTAAAAATTTCATATCTTGGTTCGCTATATTTTCGGAGATACGATCTGATGCAGTTAGTGTTTTGGCATGATCCAGAATTTCATCTCAAACAGGTTGCCGAGGGAAAATTGTCATAACTTTCGTTTCAGACATTGGATTCGCATTTTTTAAAGGTGGCTGAAATTGAAGGGACTATAGTTTCTTGTGTATCTAGTTTAGAGCCTAAATTCAAAACATTGACACATGACACACCGTTCAAGTTTTATCTACTGAACTAGTCCATAATTAGGTAATTGTAGGATATTGGACATAAATTTGTCTTGAAGAATCCAAATTAGGTGGACATCTGGCATTGGAAAGAAGACTCGGGGGTCTGACCTACTCTTTTTTCTTCCAATTTTTTTGGTGTAAACATTATTGGTTGTGGAATTCAAGTATCAACACTTCCATATTTGTAGTTGTGAGTGGTAGGCTTCATTGTCACCATAATTTTAATTTCAGTTTTTCTTGACAACATGAATACATTCTCCAATGAATCGGGTTCCCAAAGGTGAACATCATGTTGGATGTTATCCTTTAAAGTCCCTATGAAGACATCAATCATGTTCTCCTCTGGAGTATCCTTTACCCTTATATTAAATTTTTGGAAGTCTTCAATGTGCTCCACCATGGGATAATATTTACTTAATAGTCCAATGCTCTCCATTCCAATGGGTGGTGTTGAGGTTGTACTAGGAGTACAATGGCTACAATATTTGGGGATAGTAGCTTCTAATTTTCAAGAAATTTTCTTTAATTTCTTTTTGGAAAGAAATTAAGTTGAATTATGGAGTATCACGTGGAAGCCGACAAAGATATTAAGTTCTAATGTCATGAAAAAGCTTATGAATAAAGAAAAATGATGCATAATTGTTCAATTATGGCCACTAGAAGTTCCAACATCAAAGTCATCTATTTCTCCAGATATCCAATAAGTGTTGGACAATATTTCCAAGGTGTTTGAAACTCCCAAATGACTCCCACCTATTTGTGATCATGATCATGCTATTCATTTGATTCCAGGAAGTGTTCCTCCAAACATGAGGCCTTACAGATATCCTTATGTCCAAAAGAGCGAAATTGAACATATGATTGCAGAAATGCTAGAGGCTGGTATAATTCAACCTCGTCAAAGATATTCATCCACTCCAATAGTATTTTTGCACAAGAAGGATGGATCATGGCGCACGCGTTTGGATTATAGGGATCTCAATAAGCTCACTATTAAAGATAAATTTCCCATTCCTTTGATTGATGAATTATTGGATGGAATACATGGAGCAATTTATTTCACCAAGTTGGATCTCCATTCAGGATATCATCAAATTAGAATGAATATTGAAGATGTTCTGGAAACCAAATTCTGAAAACAATATTTAGAATTCATGAGGGTCATTATGAATTTTTGGTCATGCCTTTTGGCCTTACCAATGCAACTTCTACATTTCAAGGGTTGATTAATTCCATTTTCAAACCCTTCCTTAGAAATTTTGTGTTAGTATTTTTTGATGATATGCTAATGTAAAATATGTCTTGGAAGGATCATGATCAACATGTTGATACAGCGCTCAAAATATTGGAGTAGAAAAAATTATATGCAAAATCTTCCAAATGTTTAGCTGGAGTACAATAGGTGGAATGTCTGGGTCGTATTGTATCTTAATGGGGTGTTAAGGTAGACCCTAACAAATTTAAATCCATTAATGAATGGAAAGTCCCCACAACCATAAATAAGTTGCGAAGATTTCTCGGTCTAACAGGGTATTATCGCAAGTTTGTTAAGAATTATGGGAGAATAATAGTACTATAACAACATTATTGAAGAAATATGAATTTTCATGGAATGCTGAAGCAACCAAGGCCTTTAAAAATATTAATGATACAATGTGACAAGAACCAGTATTAGCTACAGTAGATTTCACAAAAACCTTTATTGTGGAATGTGATGCCTCAGGAAATGGAATTGGTGTTGTTTTAATGCAAGAAGGAAGACCCATTTTTTTTGAAATTCGTCAAAATAAAGGAAAGTATTTATAGAAAGATATTTATGAGAAGAAAATGTTGGAAACACTACATGCATGAAAGAAACGAGGACCTTACCTAATTCGAAGACACTTGAAGGTAAAAAATGATCATGATAGTCTTAAATACCTCTTAGAACAAAGACTATCTTAAGAAGAGAAGAAAAAATTGGTCACAAATATGTTGAGTTATGACATTGAAATCATCTACAAAAAAGGGAAGCTAAATTTTGTTGGAGATGCACTCTCAATAAAGGATGAGGATGTGGAAGCATTGCTTTATTCCATTTATATTATCCAAATAGATTGGATACCAAAGCTAGGGAGGAAAGGAAGAATCATGAAGAAGTGTGGACACTCATTCAAAATTTGCAGCAAGATCCCATTACATCTGAAACATTTAGTTGGAAAAATGATTCCCTATGGTACAAAGGTCACTTATATATTTCTAAGAATTCCCAACTAAAACAAAATATTCTTTTCGAATTGCACACCTATCCCTTAGTAAGACACTAAGGATTTTTAAAAGACTACCACAGGGTGAAGAAAGAATTTTTTTGGGGCCACCTTAAATCTGATATTTAAAAGTTTGTGGTGGAATGTTTGGTTTTAGAGCAAACTAAAGTTGAGACAATTAAGACCTCGACTCTCCTAAAACATTTATCCATTCCAAGTCAACGTTGGGAGGAGGTTTCAATGGATTTTATCACAAATTTACCTAATTCTAAAGGAAAGAGTGTCATCATTGTGGTAGTTGATAGATTTACCAAGTATTCAAACTTTTGTGCATTATCTATTCCATTTAAATAAAGTACAATTGCTACTTCACTTATGGAAACAATTCAAAAGCTACATGGAAACCCAAATATTATTGTAAGTGACAGAGATCACATTTTCACTGGAAATTTTTGGAGGGAATTATTTTCTTGTTTTGCTACTCAACTATCTCATATCTCATATTATCATCCTCAATCTGAAGGATATCTCCATTTATTTGGATCTGATAAGAAAATACAATGGGTCAAGTGGTTACCTCTAGCTGAATGGTGGTATAACACTTCCTTCGACACTGTAGCAAAAATGACCCAATTTATGGCACTTTATGGATATCATCCACCATCCATCACATCATCTTTAAAAGAAAATTGCAAGGTTCAAGCAATGGAATATCACATCGAGCATAAAAAATAATTTCTTTAAATCTTAAAGGATAACCTAAATTTGGCACAAAATCGAATGGAACAACACATAGATCAACATCACAGTGAGAGAAGTTTGGATGTAGGTGGCTGTATATTTTTACAAATTAAACGATACAAAAAAACGTCCCTCAGGCAATATAATATGAATAATAAACTATCACCAAATTACTATGTTCATTACAAGGCATTGCAAAAGATTGGTAGTATGGCATACAAATTGGAGCTTCCTGCATCTTCTCGAGTGCACCCAGTTTTCCATGTTTCATGCTTACAGAAGGTTATAGGTGACAAAATTCCAGTCCAAAAAATATTGCCAGAAATTGATGAGGAAGGAAAAATAATATTAGAACCTAAAGTAGTCACGGAAACAAGAACTGGAAAACTATGAAATCGATCAATTTCAGAGTATCTCATCAAGTGGAAGAACTTAGCTATTGAAGATTCCACATTGGAGGATAAGAATTTTGTACAGATTCATCCATAACTACTCAAGTGTTGAGGAAATAAATTTTTTGAAGGAGAGGGGCATGTTAGGTCCTTATATTACTAGTGCAGTCCCTTAATGTTGTTAGTTTAGCCCCCCTATTGTTATTGTTGTACCCCTGTAGTACCCATACTGTTATTATTGTGCCCCATAAAAGCCCACTATTGTTATTGTTGTGTTCATATATTATTATTATTGTTAGGTCAGCTAGGATTTTATTGTAACCCCATGGACTCCTATATATATAAAGGAGGCTTTTTCATTTGTATCATCCAAGAATTCTTCATTTATGTAATCTAAAGGAGGTTTCCTCCTCGAAGAGGCTGATTTATAAAGCGTTGATGAATCTTTTCTTATATTTTCTTATCTTTCATATCAGTTGAGTTATTAGTTCCTGGAATCCTTGGTTTGAAAAACACTCTCGAAGCCCTATAATAGCTTGGGTTGAGTTACTATTCCTAGAAGCCTTGGTTCGAAAAAATCTCTTGAAGCCCTAGGTGGGTTCAGATACTAGTCCTAGAAGCCCTGGTTGGAAAAACGCTCTAGAATCCCGATGGCATATGTGGGTTGTGTTACTTTTCTTAGAAGCCCTGGTTGGAACAAACACTCTAGAGCCCTAGAAAAACTTGGGTAGATACCAATCGATGATGTTTGTGATGTCTGGACATGAGGTGGAATCAATGGTGGAGGTTATAGGTTATTTGGAATTTGGAATCCTTAGTTTGGTTTCGATGGATTTGGTTTATGAGATCCCACATTCATGCTTGCAATATGGGACAAGGTTGAATGGTTGAAGATACATTTGGCTCAACCATGTCTATGGTCGGGTGGAACATGGAAGTCCCAGACTTGGTTGTATTTTCCTTATGGAAATAAGATCATTTTTCCTCTTGTATTGATGGGTAAATGTGTTTGTTATTTTGTGGCTTACATGGATGTTATGTGATTTTCATTTATGTTGCTTATATGCTGGTTATGACTGATTTTTATGATGGTGATGATGTATAAGCCTCATCATGTTTTGATTCATAATTTAATGAACAATGTATCTATGCCTAAGTAGATGATAATTTAGGTAATGTGATGAAGAAACACTGCTTATTAGCGATTTATAGATAAGTATGAGAACCCTATATTTAGATCTATTATTTAAACCTTTAGATTACATATTTGTGACATGTTCGATGATATTCTTGTTATGGCTAGTAGGGGTTGATTCAAATCATTGTTAAATTTTTTTTATGTGCACCATTTTTTAGATTCTTGTCATGGCTAGTAGGGGTTGAGTCAAGTTGTTGTTAAAGTTTTTTTATGTGCACCATTTTTTCGATGTTATTTTTCTTTTCTAAACTTTTCATTGAGTTATGGGCAGTGACCTGGACTCTGGGATGGAAAAATTTGCTCAAATCTCACGGAAATTGGCATAGTTCTATGGGAAGATGTTCCTATATGCACACATGCCTTTGTTGTGGGAGCATCCAGAGCCTCCCAGACACACCCATGCCTATATTATGGGAGCGTCTGTGGTTTTAAAAGTCAAAATCCCGAGTGGGATCTAGGGGCTCGATACTTGAGTGGTTGGGTAGGCTCATAGGAGTTTTTTGGATAATTTGGAAGGTTTGTTTGATCTATTTCCATCGATTCCACTTCCTTAAGGTCACCTAGGAGGTTGAATAAGATCATAGTAACTCTTCATCACATGTTTACCCTGGTTGGCAGGTTACTTGAGTAGATGTGGGAGGAGGTATGTTACATCATCCTAAAATACTGCATTCCTAAAAATTTATTAGATTGTATACTATAATGTAGAAAACCATATAATATATTTTCCATAACTTGAAAATTAATAAAAACGATCAACTCTTATTACATGTGACATTTTGTAAGAAATTGGAATACTTAAAAAACTAAAATGTAGGCTACAAAAATTATGTAAATTGGTATCATAGTTAACATATGTTGTTGTGTGACAACTTTTATCAAATTAATAATCAATTATTATTTGAGATATATAAAATAATTAATTTTTTATGATAGTTAAAAATGTTTTTGTGAGATTTAAATTTTCCTAGAGTAGAAAATAATAAGTAATTTTCATATGTATATCACGTAAGTAAATATCATAGTTGAAATGTTTTTGTGTGAGATAAACATTATTAAGAAAAATTCAATAAGTATTGTAAAAATATAAAGGAAAAAAAAATTAATATATATAAATTAGCTACAAACTATTCAAATTTATAAATTATAATCTGTTATAAGGAAAGAGGAAAAAAAATGAAGCATGATTTAAAATTAAAACAAAGTTACAATATGATAGATAATTTTAACTATCCTAGATCCATGTTAAGCCTATATATATATATAATTCCAAGAGGATAAAATCTCTAGAGATGGAAAGCTATGATTTAGTGAAAATCTCCCGAGTTCATAATTTGAGGAAATGTTTGCATCTTGAGACATTTGATCTCTCTGGGTGCTTGATAGAGCCAAGTTTAAGATGGATTGATGTTGGTCATAAATAAACATAAAGTAAGGTTTTTAGCAAAGGTAAAAGAA
The DNA here is from genome assembly GCA_034641835.2 of Pinus albicaulis. Lineage (NCBI taxonomy): Eukaryota > Viridiplantae > Streptophyta > Pinopsida > Pinales > Pinaceae > Pinus > Pinus albicaulis. Next base: position 1,177,319,339 of record CM076581.1, read on the forward strand.
GTTGGATTTATAAAGTCATTAAATATCAAAATTATATTTAAAAATGCCAAAATTTATCAAAGCTTTACTAAATTAAATGGGTAAAAGAATATGTAAGTTCCTAACTCCATTTTAAATTAATTTAATATTAATATTTTTTTTTTTAACTGAAATAGATGCATTCATTTCATCAAAAATATTACTTTATAATCCTATTTGATTTGTTATACTTAAATGTATTGATTTCAATGTAGATATTGATTCCTAATCCTATTCTATTGATTCCACTTGATGCATTGATCTCAGTGTAGTCATTTATTTTTAATCCTATTTGATTATTTGCACTAGATGCATTGATTTAAATGTAGATGGTAATTCCTGATTTAATGTAAAAAATATGGGTGGTATGCATTACCTTCAAAGTAATGATATTCATTGTGTGTGTTGATTTCAAAGTATGTACAATGCAAGTATTGATGATGTGTATTTATTTCCGTGTTATAATAATCATCAACCTAGATCCATATTAAATAGAAATGAATAATAAAGAGCTCAGATCCATCTTAATTATCTACCTAGATCCATCTTAAATATAAATGAACAACAAAGAGAAAGTTAATTGAGAAAGGCACAACATATGACAACTAAGGATGCATTGATTTCATTGTATATGTTGATTTTCTAATTATATTTTATTGTTTGCACTAGATGTGTTGATTTTACCATAGATGTTGATTTTGATACAAGGAAAATAAAAAGATGATGTAAATTGTTTAAAATTAATTATACTAAAAGTGCACATTGATTTCAATGTATACACAAATTAATTGTTGACAATGTGCATTGATTTATTTTTTATATTAATCAACAAACTAGAATTTCCATATTAAAAATAAATGAACAAAGAGCATTTATTCATCTTAGTGATCATCCTATATAAATTTTAAATGTAAACATATAAAAAATATCAATTTGGTAGAGAAAGGAATAAGAAATGATAATTAGGAGTGTCAACAACAAATGGATAAGAAAAGAGAATATCAATAAAGATGTTCACAAAAAAAGAAAATTTTACAATAACAAGAATAGGTGAAAGAAAAATTCAATGAGAAAGATCATCAAATAAAATTTCAAAGAGCATATCAACAAAGATGGGCACAAAAAATAGAAATTGAACAATGTTACGTGAAAATAATACAAGGAAATCCATAACAAAGAGGAAATCAACAAAAAACTTGAGGAAATGAAAATTGAAGAGCATGAATAATAGAGGAGATGAGAACTTGAGAAGCAAATAACATATAGAAAAATAAAAAAATATTAAAAAAAACTCAAGTATCATACAAGATGCAAAATAAAATCCTATGTTTAAAATATGTCTATGCCAAATATCAACTAGTAACTCTTAATTGTATGAATAATGCAGAACTAAAATTCATGAGAGGATTTATTGGTTAACTTATGTTGAAGCATGTGATGTGTGTAACAAGTGATATGCTAGATTTTAGGTTTTTAATAAAAATATAGGTCAAATGTTCATTAGTTGTAGAATATAAGGAACTATAAAGTGTCAAGAGGGATCAAATCTCTTGTGGTGAAAACATTTCCTCAATTTTTTCCCTAAAAAAAGAGGGTTTCACCTGGAGAGATTTTATCCCTCTCGACACTTGATAGATATGGGTTTAATATGGATTTATAATGGTTTTTCCAAGATGTAAGATACCTCAATTCCATACAAAAACAAAAATTTCTCAATATTATAGTTATCCAATATAATTACAATTATTTAATTTGTTACTTTCTCTCATTAAGAATTTGTATTTGTAACAAATATGATATCTTAATGTATAGTGTTCTTGTCTTTGGTCAATTAAATTACACCCCTCTTTTACAAGTAAACTTAGTTGACAATAGTTCTGGTATTACAGGGTTCTTCCATTTCAATAGACATGTTAAAATGTGGCCTCTGATTTAATGATAACGCACACTTGATTGAATGCATCTCATATTAATTGTTATAAGATAGTTAATGTTTATCGTTGAACCACTCAAATTTTATTTCCGCATGGTATTAACACATATTAGTAACTCAAGGTCCTCTAAGTTTTAGGAGGTCCAACATACTCTAGATATTTATAAGGTTTACACCTTATACCATACTATATATTGAGACAATAAGAAATCCTTACAATACCATACTATAGTTCTGTGGGTCACAATAACAAGAAACATTATTAATTCACGTTGGAAAATTCATATTGTATTTTACAAGGTGAACTACTAGTATCTTTGCAGTATGATGTGAATCCTTTGCTCCTGTATTGTGGATAAATTTTATTATTGATTATATTGTACACATGGAATTATTGGTGAGGGCCCCACCACAAGGTCCCATGTGAAATCACATGGCCCATATTTTTGGTGCACTATAAATGACTGAGATCTCGTGATTTGGAACTAATGGTGGTAATAAATTTAGGGTTTTAATTGGGATTGAAAAAAATTTCCTATTTCATTTACTTATTTTAATTTTTCGTCATGGAAGCTAGAGTGCTACTCTACTAGTTCACAAGGTGTCATGTTTCTCAATTTGATTCTTAGCCATATGGCCTTTGATACACCTGTGAAAACTTTATACATAATGCTTGTAGCTACCAAATATTCCTTGGGACATTTAATTCACATAACTAACTTTTAATTTTCATATCTTTCATTTTTATTTTCCTTATTTAGTTCACAACCCTTTAATATTTTTCATATTTACATTTTTATAAATGGAAGATACACTCTGAGAAGAATGGCTTGGTTTGGATGGTGAAAATTGGTGATTTGAGATTGAACCCACTTGGGTTTCTTGTTTTATTACAGAGGTAACACCCAATTTTTTTTTTTCTCTATGAATTCAACTTATAATTATTGGATGTTTATTAATGGTGATTAATGAAACCCTTGTTTTTTTACAACTTCTAGGTTGAATGTGATTCCATACTTTTCTATGCATTGTCCTAGCTAACTCTCTAGTAACGAATTTTTATATTTATCATTAATTCATTTGTTCATTCTAGTTTAAATTGAGTTTCAACCATTATGGTATTGAAATAAGGTTCTGACTTGTCTCGCAAATTCGTGTAATTTTGTGGAACTTATCTTTAATTTTGTGGCAAAATTGACTTAGAGGGTTCCTTTTGGGAACTCAATAGAATTTTCCTTTCACATTATTGGCACAAGCTAGTACTAGCAAGGTTTATAGAGTTTAATTATTGAACAACAACCATGACTAGGAATTGATGCTCACTCTCACAGTTCTTCCCATTAAAAATTTTTATTTTTCCCTCAAGGTTTTTTTAAAAACAATGAAGTAGCCAAAATGAGTTGAAGTGTTGTTTGTTTAATGTTAATATCACTTAAATAATTTATTTTTTTCCCAGTTCCACTTAGCATTCATGTCTTTGATGTTTACAGAGGGGGAAAGGCGTGTCACTACTTTAAGTATTAGGTAGAATGTCACTCCATTTATGTTCTCATTATCCAACATTTTTTAGTTTTCAATATAATCAACTTTTTATGTTATAACACTTATCATTATTTCTTGGCTACATGTATTTTTTTTCTAGTGGAAAGAAGGATGTGGCTACCTCATACAAATACATTTATCCTTTTCCAGAAGACACCCTCTTGAATTATTGTTCCTACAACTCGACACTTTCATTTTCAAACATATTTAGGAATTTTCATGGCATAAAACTATAGATTGACTATGTGGGTCATCACCTAGATCAAGATAATGTCTTTCCTGTATCTATAGTCAAACACTTATAAGGTTACAGATTGTATGCTTTAGCCTTGGGACTTTGTAAGCTATATACTCATTTATTATTTTCAATATTTTCTTGTACCATTTTTTCATTGGATTTTTTCCCTCCTCCTATCTCTTTCTTCTGAACTTGAGATTTCATATGAAAATGTGATTAAAGGTTATTTGAAATTAGAGAATTTATGAAAAATTAAATATTTCATTTCTCCTTATTATTCAATTGTATATTAATTTTCCACATCCATTCTTTGTTATTATCCTTATATATATAATTCCTACAAAACATATGTGTATTGAATTGATTCGGGAGCATCTACTTTAAGTCAAAAGTCCATGAAGAAATTAGAACTTAGGGTCTTGACATTTGTCCAAGGAGGAACTATTGTAAAAAAGGCATTGTAAATCCTATGTAAAAGTATTTAGTTAGTGAATAAGCGTAGAGTTATTGGATTCTAACTAGATGAGTATTAGCCATAGTGAACTATGTAACAAATCCCTGAGATGGAGGGATGACTCGAGAAATTAGTGAATGAGTTATAGATAGAATTAAGTATGGTTTTATAAAAATTGTAGTTAGTTGCTGATATGTAGGAGTTAGTTGTATGAGAGGGATAAACTCTGAATTTTGTTATAAATTAAATTATAAGTTTAGAAGTAGACAAAGGCAAAATTAAAGAAAGAAGATTAGGCCTGGAGAGAGAGGCGAGAGCCGAGGAAAGGCAAAATTAAATAAATAATATTAGGCCAAGAGAGAGAGGGAGAGCTGAGAGACAAAGAGGTTTCTCTCTAGGAAGATAAGGCCATGCCAAGAGAGAAGCAGACCAAAGCTATATTTTAAGTAGGTTTTGTTATTATATCTGTAAATTTATTTTTTAACGAAGAAATCGAATTTCCTTGCGACTGTGTGTCATTTCTGCTATGCATTGAGTGATCGATAATGGAACAAATTTGATGTCTGTGTAAAAATTCCCTGTAATAAATTCTAATTGAATGAATAAGTATTATAAGTGATAAAGGATTTAGTGGCTAGGTAGAATATGTATGATTCCAATATAGGAGTTAATTAAATGAGAATGAATCTAACGTGAGTGGATGAGTGTAGATAAACCTGTGTGTAGGCTGAGAAAGAGAAAACAAATCCAAATTTTGGATTCAGAGAAGTAACACAAAAGTGTGTTCTATATTCAACTCGAGACAACGTAATGGTTATATGAATAACCAGAAGAACAAGTTCAAGAGAGATTAGTGCTTTTAAACACTAAACAATTTGAGGAAGGATAGCGTGAAGGAAATGAAGATGCAGAGTAGCGACATTTGAAAATAGGAGAAAATAATAAGGTAGCAAAAGCCTTTAGAAGATTTCCAAAGGAAGGAAATGGATGGCGAAGATTAAAATTGCAAAGATCAGTTTCGAAGATGAACGGCTAATATTGAATTGAAATTTAAGTAGGGGAAGCTGCCAAGAAGAGCCACGTGTCGGCGGAGCAGCGAAGTGTACATCACAATCGGTGATCATTATATTTAACTGGTAAGCTATTGCAACTTACATAATATAAGTTGTGATGTGGTGAGGGGGAGCCATGTGTCGGCATAGTCATTAAGCACATATCGTAAATCACAAGTGATAAGGCTTAAAGATTAAAGATGTAACTTAAATATGTGAAGTTGGGAAGTGCGATAAAGGTTGGGTTGTGAAGATACGATGCGATGGCGTCATCATAATGCTTCGCATTGACATATTGTTTGGCTATGTTTAAAGGTATTTGATTGAATTTGTGACATGCGAAAAGGTAATTTCTGCACAGTGCAAAGTGTTATATTCACCGATCTGCAAAGTCATAAGTTCTGTGACATGCGTGAAGGTATAGTGGACGGTTAGATATGGACAGAGATCAACGGTGGATATTGCATCACAATTCAGTGAGAATTCGCATTGGCAGAGATATATGTTTATTGTTAGACTGATAATTTTTTCATTGTGATCTACAATATGGTTAGAGTGATGTCGTGTATGCAATATGGTTTGTACATGATGCAATATGAGTCCAGAATTTGATACCATATAGGAGGCATCTAAGATATAAAGAAAAACTTGTTTCACACATAGGTGGGATGTAATAAATTCCCTTTAATGTTTTAAGTACAATGCAGAAGGTGCTGAAAAGTGACTATAAAATATGTCAATTCATATATATATACATAGTTGCGGTATTAATCTGGTGAGCACACTTTAAGAATTTTCTCTGTATTTAGGCTAAAAGAGTAGACTTTTGGCTGCATAATTTTGGTATCAGAGCCAATTTAAAGCTCTTTTGAAGATTAAAGCTAGAGGTTAATGAAAAGAGTTGTTATAAATCAAGATTGCATAGCTAAACTATGCAGAAGACATTTGGTAGTAGAACATAATAAGATTTAGTGCGAACTTAAGAATATATTCCAAAAGGATAAAGAAAGCACAGTGATGGTTTTTTTCTTCTAGAGAATGGAGATTCACTCGAATGTGAAGAGTGGAAGGAGACTGCTTGATAAATCATGCAGATATTGTTTTATTTAACTCTAATTTGAGTTTTGTAGGTTAAAGATAGACTGAATATTGATAGTTGCAGTTAATGAAGTATCTCAACAAAAGAAGATCACAACCTTAAGAAGCAATGATGAAAGAAGTTGGTAAATTTTTTGAGCGAAAGAAGAGTGTGGCCAGAACCTAGTTTTCCATTTGTGATTTAAATACAAGAGTACAGTTGTGTTCTCAAAAGTGCATATGATTTGAAGCCTAGAAGGATCAGAGGAATGCTCAAAGAAAGTTCTAGAGAGGGGACTAGTGGCCAAGTACAAAATAAATCTTGGTGAGGTAAATGTATCAGGGAGGAATTGCTATTGTAGAGGCTTAAGTACAACTCATAGTTATTGAGGAAATCATAAAGATAAAGGAGAAGATAAATACTGATAGTCATAACAGAGATTTTGAGAGAGACCATAGCAGAAGAAAAGTGAAGAAGGATGTCAAAGCAAATGGCATGGATGAAGAGTATGAGAGAGAAAAGGCTCAGATAAGAATGAAATTTAATTTTTTGATAAAGTTGTTCCAGAGGAGTAAAGAAGACCAAAGATTTGGTTATACAATGAGAAAGAAAATGAAGTGGCATAAGCTACAAGAGAAGAGGGAACAACAGGTGCATATGAAGTTAATAAAAGTGATGAGGAAGCTTGAGCAGATTATGGATGTTGAATTGAAGATAGAGAAGCTCGAAGGAGTTGAGCTACAACAAGACAAAGTTGTAGGAGATGAACAAGTTTTTTTTTAACTTGAAGATGGAGCAGTGATGTCTGAAAAATTAGTTGAGGAAATTTAGCCTTATGATTTTGAAATTAATAATTTTTGTGTGTTTACAGGTGATGTCAAAGAAGAAAAAGAAGAGAGGCAAAATTTGAGTTTTGAGATAGTTAGGTCTCATATAGAAGATCATACATAGTTAAGAGGAGGTATTGATTTTCAACTTGTTGTAAGGATTGAAATCAAAAGAATTTTGACTCATGATGAGAGTCAAAAGCAAGAAGAAGTGGAGAAGGATATCAAGAAACCAAGTGAAGTGATTGAGTACGGTGATAAGAAGGTCATTGAATATTTTCTGAGTCATGAAGAGGACTTAGAACATCAAGATGAATATCTGGTGACTGGATAATCAATTGAGACCATTGGGGCTTGTGATTTCAAGATTGATAGTTTGACTGTGTTTTCAGATGTTGCAGAAGGCAATCCATCTCTTGGAATTCTCTTGAATGAAGTTGATAATTGTCAAGTAAAGTATGATGATGATTTTCTTTCAGATGAAGATAAATTTGAGTTATTGCAGTAGAAGGAGTTCAGAAATTCATTTCTTAGTATCTCCAAGGAAGGTGATATAGTTATGTCTCATATGAAGGAGCCTGTTATTCTTGAGGGAACGGAAGAATTGGCTTATATGATTGAACAAGAGAAGATTTATGGATAGATATCTAAATATGTCACAGAGATAGAGGATCACAATTTTATTTTGATGAAGAATGAAGTAGTGTCACCAAGAAATTGGACATATGACAAAGAAGGAGATAGTGAGGATTGTTTAGACTATTTGGAAGAAGTTCCATGTGAGATGACAGATTTCTGGTATGAGCTAAGTCTTTTGGAGATTAGACTAGCAAGTCAGAGAATGAATATTCTGAATGCAAAATTGAAATTAGGAAAAGGTAAGGCATGCATATCTAATGCTAAAGAGGAATCAATATTAGAACTGAATAAAGTTGAACTGACTACCAGAAGAAATCAAGGAGGTGAAGGAAAATCACTAAGGATTGTTAAGGAAGAGAAAAAAAGATATGATGAAATTGATGAACATCATAGTGATGAAGTGTTTGAAAGGAAGCAAGTAGAAAGTAAAATTATCGATGCATTTGAGTATGATGTTTTTATCAAAGATATTGAATAGAGTTTGTTTGGAGATGAGACGAAAGTTCAGAAGCAGCAAGAGGGTAATGATGTAAGGGTGGTAGTGAGAATCCAACAAACTCAAAGGGAAGATAAAAAACAACACTTTTAAAACAATTGGCAGAGTGGGTACTATTCAAAAGATAAACTGGAGAAGGAGATTGAAAGAATAAGAAGCTTGATGATGAAAGTGTCTCAGAATAAGACACCAATAGGAAAGAAAAGTAGCAGAAACAAGAGAAAGATAACAATAGACTGTGAGGGCATGGCCAGTGGGAAAATGCATCATAAAGTATGGAGACATGGAGAACAACAACAAACAACACCAACAACCAAAGATAGATTACAGAATGAAGTCTCAGATCGAGGAGGACAACTATTAAAGACACATGATCTAGATATCATGCTTATTTTCACCTGGGGAGTTTGATTCAGGAGCATCTACTCTAAGTCAAAAGTCCGAGAAGAAATCAGACCTTAGGGTCTTGACATTTTTCCAAGGAGGAACTATTGTAAAAAAGACATTGTAAATCCTGTGTAAAATTGTTCAGTTAGTGAATAAGCATAGAGCTAATGGATTCTAACTAGATGAATATTATTCATAATGAAATATGTAACAAATCCTTGAGATGGAGGGATGACTCGAGAAATTAGTGAATGAGTCATAGATAGAGTTAAGTATGGTTTATAAAAAATTTAGTTATTTGTTGATATGTAGGAGTTACTTGTATGAGCTCAATAAGCTCTGAATTGTGTTATAAATTAAATTGTAATCTTAGAGGTAGAAAGAGGCCAAATTAAAGAAAGAAGACCAGGCCTAGAGAGAGAGGTGAGAGCTGAGGAAAGGCAAAATTATATAAAGAATATTAGGCCAACAGAGAGAGGGAGAGCCGAGAGACATAGACGTTTCTTATTTTATCTGGGCACTTATTTGTTAATGAAGAAATCAAATTTCCTTGCGACTGTGTGTCATTTCTGTTATGCGCTGAGTGATCCATCATGGAACAAAATCTATGTCTCTTTAATAATTCCCTGTAATTAATTATAATTGAATCAACAAGTCTTGTAAGTGATAAATGACTTAGTGGCTGGGTAGAATATGTATGATTCTAGTCTGTGAGTTAATTAGCTATGAATGAAGCTAAAGAGAGTGGAAGTGTGCAAATAAACCTATGTGCAGGCCAAGAAAGAGAAAAAAATCCAAATTTTGGTTTCAAAGAAGTAATACAGAAGGGTTTTCTGTATTCGGCTCAAGAAAAATTAATGGTTATACGAATAACCAGAAGAAAAAGTTCAGGAGAGATTAGAGCTTTTAAATACTTAACAAGCTCAAGAAGGATAACATGAAGGAAACAAAGATTCAAAGCAGCAGCAATTGAAAATAGGAGAAAATACTAAGGCAACAAAAGCCTTTCGAATATTGCCAAAGCAAGGAAATGGACGACGAAGATTAAAATTTCAAAGATCAGTTCTGAAGATGAACAACTTAGATTGAATTGAAAGTTAAGTTGGGGAAGTTGCAGAGAAGAGCCATGTGTTAGTGGAGCAGCCAAGTGTACATCAAAATCAACGATCGTTATATTTAAATGTTAAGCCATCGCAAGTTACATAATATAAGTTGCGATATGCTGAGGGGGAGCCACGTGGCGACATAGAGATTAACATCGCAAGTGATAGGGTTAAAGGTTAACGATGTAACTTAAATATGCGAGGTTGTGAAGTGTGATAAAGGTTGTGTTGCGGAGATGTGATGCAATGTCATCATTGCAATGCTTCACATCGGCGTATTGATCAGTTATATTTAAAGGTATTTGATTGAAGTTGCGACATGCAAAAAGGTAAGTTTTACGAGGTGTGAACTATTATATTCTCTGATTTCTGAAGTGATAAGTTCTCTGACACGCGCGAAGGTATAACGGGATCATTGGATGTGGCCAGAGATCAATGGTGGAGATTACATCACATTTCGGTGAAAATTCACATCAGTAGAGATATATGTTTATTATAAAGGTGATAAGTTATTCGTTGTGATCTGCGATATGAATAGGGTGATGTCGTGTATGCAATATCGTTTATTGTTGTGATGAGATATGGTGTGGTGATACCATATGTGGTGTATTGGGTAAAGAAAAGGAGGCGGCCACGATATAAAGGTAAATATTGTTTCCGCGTGTAGATCGAGATGTAATGAGTTCTGTTAATGTTTAAATTGTGTTTTGAAAGGTTCTTTGAAATAGTTAACCTATCTAAATATGTCAAATTTGGAATATATACTCAGTTGCGAGTATTAATCTTGAGAACGAGCAAACACTTTAAAGTTTTTGTGTATTTGGGTAAAACCGGCCTTTTGGCTGCATCATGCATTTTTTTATTGAATTCTATTATATAGTAGTTTCTAAAACTCCATATTTTTCTAAACTCCAACTTTGGTTTCATAGTTCTGAATAAGACTGGTATACTGGTTGCTTTATTTGGATTCCTCTTCTTGCTTATGTATAATTTGGAATTATTCAATGATTTACTTTAATTAACTATTTTGATAGAGTGGATTTGTTGACCCTAGTATAACATAATGTCAAGGACTTAGTCCTAAACACTTCTTGGATTCTTATAAAAAATAATAAAATTCCTTAAGGTCTTTATGCGAATTTCTATACCATTGAACCTAATCAATGGGCTTCTGTGATGTTCTAATTAATCTGCAATGTTATATTAGTCCTGTAATAGTATAGGAGACATACCAAATTTTAATTGTAAGTATAAAAATACAGTTACTCCTATAACCAGTACATCCCTTCTATGAGACTCACAAACATAATAAGTCATATGTGAGTTCAAAATAATCTTTAGATATTCCATGTTTCGTTACCTGAAAAGGTAGTTAATTTTCCATTAACTAGAACATCTTTCTATGTTTAGCCAATAAAGTTATGTATGAAAAAACAACCTAGCATAGTTTTACAAGACTTAATGAATTCCATTTCTCCATAAATTGAATCCTAATTATATAGCTATTGTAGTAACGATTCAGGAATACAACCAGAGATTCTTATCCATTTAACTAAATGTGATTTAATTTATCATACTTTTCTATGTTATCTTAGATAAGAAAATTCTATCACACCTGTGTGTATACTCTTTGGTTTCGTTCTATAATTTTGTAATATAAAGGACTTACATGATCTATCATAAGAATTTTATTCTATTCATTTATGTTTAGTAGTAACTATAACAAAATTCATTTATTTATTACCCTCCATGCACAATTTAGTGCTTATTCTCACTAGCTCAACATAATTTAATAGGGAATAGTTTAAATATGCATGCACAATTATATTATTTTAACATCTATATTTTAGTTCACATTTAATATCAAAATCATACTATTATCAAATATTATAGTTAATATGTTATCTACGCATGCATATTCTTTCATATCTCATAAATTTCATTACTTAGAAACAATTTAGTTATGCATGCAGAACTGATAATATATATACAACTCAGAATCCATTAAGACATGCATGTAAAATTATTAATATATAATGTTGATTATCTGAATCTAACATTCAATATAAATCCATATTATAACGCGTAAACATAAACAAGTATAATCGTAATTAAGTGGTTGGATAATATTCAAGAATAGAGCATGTTGCACCCAACCATGAACTATGTCCAACAATTCCCCCTAGTTAAAACCTTTTTTTCATCAAGAATCAATAACCTCTTTGGTTCCTTAGTGATTTATTTTATAAATTCTTCCGATCATAATTTTGCTTAGCAACGTCTTACTTTAATGGTTCACATCCCTTAGTTTCCTAGGACTTTTTTTTTTTAATTTAACAAAAATATACCTTTTTTTTTCTATAAAGCACATTTTTCTTTCCCACTTTGTTTTATTTTGATTCTCACCCAACTTAAAATTTCTCTCCACGTAAGTAATTAATATAATATTTCTCTCCCATTATGTTATATATTTAACAAATTTATCCTGCGTATTTTTAGGATACATTTTGGGAAATTCCACTATGTGGACTTTAACCACTAAACACTTTTCAAAAATTTGCAAGTGGTCTCTAATAGTTTAGTGATAATTCCTAAATATTTCCAAAAAAATCATCTACTAATTCAATAAATAAAATATAATTATATCAACACATAATTTTCATCGTGGATTCCATAGCCATTAAATCCAACGGTAATTCAAAGTCTATTGTAGTCATGTTTGAAAAAGAAAACATAGGGGGTGTTATATAAGAGGTGATCTATAATCCATATAACATAGATGTGTAGGTGTAATGTAAGTATGTCAACATTTTTTAAATTTTCGCTCTATTACATAGGCAGAGATATACATAGAAAATTATTAAAAAAAATCACACAAAATTGAAAATTTTGTTGAAATATGGTGGATAAACTTTAATAAACCCTAGACTACAAAAATATGTGCATGAGGGATGTCATATAAATTGAATTGTTTGCATATATTTATATTGACAAATTTAGCAAAGCATATAATAAATATAATCTTCAAAAACATATATTATGTACACATTCATTCAATATCTATATAAATCTATTGTAGTAACCAAAATATTCAGGCTAATAAGCATTGGTTGACATATATTCATCCATTTATACTATTTTTAATAATTTATATTTTTTTTATGCTTAATGACATGGAAGGAATGAACCATAAATATACAATAAAATGAAATAGACAAAAAAAATTGGCGCAAAATGATATTCTACATAGAATGAAGTTATAGTTGCTAGCTTGACATGGTTAATTGAATAACGAGTACAATGTGAGCGAAATGTTATATATTTAGGTTTTATTGAGTGAAACATTTTCTAATGATACATCTGTTAGAAATAAATTTTTTCATTTCATTGTTTCTTTGGATCTGAAATATTTAAAATCTTATGGTTTTAAACAATCCTTAAGAGTGCAAAAACATGGTATATTATTATCTCGGTGAGCTTGTAAAAGAAAAATATCAAGGAACGGATCTGTGGATCTCATTGGTTGTTAGTTTTTGGGAACAACCTTAATTGAATTTCCTTATTGAACTTGAAGTTTTACATGGGTGACATATTCGTATGATAGGTCTTTATAACATAAAATTATAAAGCAAGTCCATACTTATCCCAAAACACGACCTTTGGAGTGAGATAAGAGAGGCTAAATCAATATTATATATATTGCATCGGAAGAGCTCAATCTGTTTACTTTTTATAACATGCATGATCTGTTAATTACAAATTATGCGTTGAATATAGAGATAATATGCAAATAAAAAAATACGATAAATGTAAAACCATAATTAGATGTTGCATGGGTAGTGATATGACATGTGAAAATATTAGTGGATTCCATCAGTCTTCTTCTTTACAGAGATACATGACTAATCCATTGGTAGTACTTATCCTTCGAATGTAGGTATAATGTTTTGACAGGACGATTTTGAGAAGTATCATCGAATGAAAATGGGGAAGAGCCTAGAAATTTTAGTGAACATTTGAGTATAGCTTTATCTCAAAATACTATAAAATGTGTATTTTACATAGAAAATACATTATAGCAAAATAAATTCGATAAATTTTCAAAATAAAAAAACGTAAATTTTTGAAGTTGAAATTTGTTACCTTAGTAACAACTTGATAGCTAGGAATTGTATCTTCTAAAGTAATATAATTTGATTCAAATTTTATATATATCCAACCTATTTTGTATTGTGATGAGTGAATTTATTATAATATTAAGCTATAATACATTAAACTTATATATATTATAATGAATATACTAGGGAGACAATATTTTATGATTATATAGAGTTTAATATTATTATTAAATTAATATTAATATAAAATATTGACTTGTAATATATTATACTTTTATTATTATAAATTTTAATATAATAAAAAATTTAATAGTTTTTGATTAGTATAATAATAATTTTAATATAATTTAGTATTGATATATTGTAATATATATTAAAATATATTAATATTAATATTTATATATATTAAGCTAAATCACTTTAAACTATAAACGCTAGTATAAACTGTAAACAATATAATAACATATTATTAAAAATTAAACCAGATTTGACTGTCTGTTGTAAATAAAGCAAAATTTAAACGCAAATTGCAACTTAATAAATTGAATCCTTTTTGGGTGCTTTATGAAATTCTGAAATTATAATAGATCTACCTTGGTATTTAATTATAACGGAGACCAGTCTGTTTTTAATCATAAAAGAAAATGAAATATCATTTACATATTTATCATATGGTTAAATGTTCACATCATATTTTAAAATTATTCAAAATTTTAAGGTGTTTAATCGTAGGAATATCTCACTATCCTTCTCTACGTTGAACACATAATTTTAAACTAACCCTATCTCGAATATGAGCCCAATCAATACCCAATTTTATTTTTAAAAAGAATAAGCTTCAAACTGATCCAAAGGGGTCTTCTCCCTCAGTGTTATCCTTGTGAACAACAACAAAATAAAAAACACGTGGCTATGCCAAATAAAATATAATAATGACGATGAACAAAACGAAGGTGTTTACCGCGGTGTTTGGCACCAGAAAACAAGGGATTTCATAATCAGTATCTGAAAAGGTGGTATTTACTTAAAATATCATTCATTCTCAAAGGAGTTAGCTTTTGACATTTGGTTTGAGATTAGGGTTTTATAATCGGGAGCATCATTCACAAGGCTGAGTGCGGCCATCAACATTGTTCTTGTCTCTCCTCTCTCGATCCGCTTCCATTTCTAGGTCAAAACAACTCCGCGTCATTCTTATGTCACGACATACCTAATCTGCTACAGCCTTCTGTCGTCAAACCTCTCCTACTGTAAATTCCTATTCATATAGGGCCAAAATGGGGTTCGGTTACGTGTGATTTTTTTTTGTTTACTAGGTCACCTTTTTCTTCTTCACTCAACTCACCTGGATTATGGGATTGACACGCTAAAACTATAAGGATGAAGTCACTCATTCTCTCTTCATTAGAAGATTCACTTGTGTCTTCACTTGTCTTCTCACGAGAGGCTATTTTCTTGTGTTTTCAATTGTGTCTTTGAAAGGGATGTTATTAGATGATTCACTTGTGTTGTCACAAGCTATAATGATGAAGTCACTCATTCTCTCTTCATTAGAAGATTCACTTGTGTCTTCACTTGTCTTCTAAGGAGATGTTATTTTCTTGTGTCTTTTAAGGCGATGTTATTAGATGATTCACTTGTGTTTTCACTAGAGGGGATTTCTTACTATTTTCATTTAGATTTTTCATAGTATCTATTATTTCATCAACTATGAAGAAATAGTTTTTCTATATCTCATTACTCATTCTCAAAGACTCCAATTGCATTTTATAAAGTTGTAATTTAACCATTTTTACTTTACCATCACCTTCATGAATGTTATTTATTTTATCTCACTTTCCTTTTGAAATTTTACAATGCATTACTTTTATAAATTCTGATTCAGCTAGTTGGGTAATGATAGCATTCATGGCTTTGACATTGAAAGAAAATTTCAGTTTGTAATTTTTGTCAATAATGGCAAGAGGTTGCTCATAACCATGTTCAAATTGTTGAAATATTAAACAAAACCGCAACTGAGCATAAGGAGGACGAAAGACTTCAATTCTGATGGGAAAGGACACTGTAAAAACATTTATTATTTGTTTGTCCACACTCCACCGCACATTGATTGTCTATGTTTAAACCCTAAAAAGTCATTTTTTTATATAAGGTCGCAGTCTGTCTCGGCATTAAACTCCATGGTTTACTCCACTTAATCCATATCTCCATCCCACCTCTTGAATCCAGTGCACCTACCACCATTACTCTATCCGTCCTTACCACGTTTTGTTTTATATTTAAACGCCCCCACGTCACATCTATGGAGTCCACGATTCCAGATAGCCCACAACCAATCACATTCGCATCCCACAAAACTTAATTGACGTCACCAGCCCTGGAAAGGATGCGATAAACTTATTAAAGTTTTTATATAAGGTTTTGAAATCTGCCATGTCAAAAGTTCTCGACCAAGGAGGGAGCGTTCGCATCATTTGGGTGCATAGTAAGCAGAAACTCAAATGGATGCGATAAACTCTTTAAACCGTTTTTCATTTTAGGCTTTGAAATTCGTGAAAATGATTTTATAAGGTTTCAACCTTGGGTTTAATGTTTTGTTATATATTTGTTTTATTATGCCTCGACGACATAATTTTTGATAAATTTTTTAGTCTTAAAACTTAAAGGTCATATATATATATATATATATATATAAGTAGTGTGAGATTTTCTAGTGTATGTACGTAAATATAAGGCCCGAAGGTAAAGAGACAGTTTTTAAAGCAGTGTATTAAGGGAAAAGGACAGAGAGCAGTACGCTGCATTTTTTGGCAGCGCATGCCAAAGAAACGCATTGTGTTTGTAGCAGTTAGAAGGATTATTTTGAATGTAATCCAGAACATAGAAGTTCTAAAGAAATTCTCATTTTGTAATAGTTTTCAAGTTTAATGAAATAGAAAGTTTTTTTTGTACATCTTTGTCCACATTGTTGCACTGATTTCTTTGTGTTAGCATAGGAATTTTATTTCCTCTCTGTGTGTTTTGAATATTCAGAAATTCCATCATGGTATTAGAGCTATTCCAAGCTCTTTGGATTTTCCAAAGAAGCTGAAGGAAGGAAGAAGGAGTTTGTTGAAGTTTTCTCCAATAGTGTGAAGCTTCAGCAAAATTAGATATTCACCAAAACAGAGTTTTGTGTTTGTTTTTAAAGAGTGTAGTCCAGAGATGCCGCAGTCTTTAGAGACAAATTTTATTTATCAATGGGTGATAGCTGTATTTATAGAAACATATTCAAGTTTTTAAAAGCATTGTTTTAAAGCTAGAAATGGGAAGGAGGAGTACAAGCACGAGAATGGGAAATACTCAACTCCCACATTTCTATGGGAAGAACTATGACTATTGGGAAATCATAATGAGAGCCCTGTTTACCTCTCAAGATTTATGGGAGCTAGTTGAAGATGGTTTAGAAGAACCAACAAATGAACAAACATATAATGCCTTAACATAGGCAGCGAAGGATTTGCTGAAGAGTAATAGGGAGAAGGACTCAAAATCCCTCTTCTATCTCTATTAGGCAGTACATGAAAGTATATTTCCAAGAATTGCAGCAACAAAGAGGTCCAAGGATACATGGGATTCCCTTTAGACAACCTACCAAGGTACGGAGAAAGTAAAGACAAGAAAGCTTCAATTATTGAGAAGAGATTTTGAATTCATTTGCATGAAGGAGTCTGATACAATAGACTCATTCTTCACATTGTTGATTGGGTTGGTTACCCAAATGAGATATCATGGAGAGACCATAGAAGAAAGAATAATAGTGGAGAAAGTATTGAGGATCTTACCCTCAAGATTTTATGTGATAGTAACAACCATTGAAGAGACGAAGAATCTCTCGTTGTTTACTATTGATGAGCTTCATGCATCATTGATGACACATGAACAAAGATTGGGTAGAACAAAAAATTCATATTTGGAGCAAGCCTTCAAGACCCAAATTTCCTTTGGAAGAGGAATAGGTCAAGGCAGAGAAAACTACAAAGGAAATGGAAGAGGCAGAAGCCAAAACAGAGAAGGAAAAATCCCTACAAATACTATTGGAAGGGGTAGCAATCAAAATCAGAATCAAAACCAAGGTAGCAGCCAACAAGGTGGAAAAATCAAGCACATGGACAAAGGTATGATAAATCGAAAGTGTAATTTCATTACTGTAAGACATATGGGCACTATGCCAATGAATGTAGGAAGAAACAGAGTGACATGGGTAATAGGCCTAGTGCTAATTTTACAAAAGAACATATTTGTCAAGAGAATTTATTTTTAGCATGTAATATGGCTGAAGAGAAAAGTGAAGATATATGGTTTCTAGATTCATGATGTAGCAACCATATGACTGGAAACATTTCTATGTTTTCCATGATTGATGAAAATGTAAATTCTCAAGTAACATTGGGGACAGACAGTAAAGTGTTTGTCATGGGAAAATTCAGAGTAAGTGTTTTGACAAAGAAAGGAGAAAGAAATCCATATCATATGTATATTATGTGCGTGGTATGAAGTGTAACATTTTGAGTGTTGGACAACTCATTTAGAAAGGCTATAATGTAATTTTTGAAGATGATGTATGTACCATCATGGATAAACCACCAAGAAAGCTATGCATTGCACAAGTGAAGATGACAAGAAATAAAATGCTTCCTCTCAAGTTGAGAGAAGATTTGAAGAAAGGAGATGCAATGGTAGAAGTGACACAAGAGACATTCTAAAGAGAATAAAATGATGAAAAATGGTTATGGCACTTGAGATTTGGACATCTCAACTTTGGAGGTCTGAATTTGTTACATAGGAAATGAATGGTAAAGGGATTACCATTGATTGAGAAACTGGACAGCCTTTGTAAAGGTTGCATCTTGGGCAAACAACATAGAGAAGGTTTTCCATCAGGAAAGAGCATAAGGGCAAAGGAAACCTTAGAAATTGTCCATTCAAATTTGTGTGACCAATGAAAACACTATCATTATCAAGGAGTCACTATATGTTGACCTTTATTCATGATTACACAAGAAAAACATGGGTTTATTTCTTGAAGTTGAAGAGTGAAGTGTTTGAGAAATTCTGCCACTTTAAAGCTCTTGTAGAAAATCAAAGTGGGCATCATATTAAAGTATTAAGAACATATAGAGTAGGAGAATATATCTCCAAAGAATTTCTGCATTTTTGTAGATAAAATGGGATACACAAGCAATTTACAGCAAGGTATACACCACAACAAAATGGGGTTGTTGAAATGAAAAATAGAACCATCATGGATATGGTAAGAAGCATGTTGAAAGAAAAACATTTTCCAAATGAATATTGGGCTGAAGCTGTACATTGTGCAGCATATGTGCTGAATAGATGTCCAAAAAAGAGTGTTATGAAGAGAGTTTCGGAAGAAGCATGGATTGGGATAAAACAATTTATCACCCACATGAGATTTTTTGGTTGAGTGGCTTATGCACACATTCTAGATCAACTAAGGAAAAAGTTGTACAGTAAGGGGGATAAGTGCATATTTTTTGGATACCGTGAAGAATCCAAAGCATACAGATTTTATAACCCATCCACCAAGAATTTTATGAAAAGAAGAGATGTACAATTTATTGAGCAAGAGGCTTGGGATGGAAGCATTGAGAAAATAGTGAATGTAAAACTTTGTTTGTCTCATGATGATTATGAGTAAGAAATGGATGAAAGAAATCCCTCATTAGTAGCACCACCTCCACCAACAGAAGGAAAACAAGGGACACCACAAGAAGGTATGAGAAAACCCTTAGAAAACCCTTGAGAAGTGATGACAGTGCTTCTCCAAGCACATCACAAGGAGTAGATTTGAATGCTTCTACAAGCACAAGTTCAAAAAGTGAAAGAGGAACGAGATTCAAAAGTATGAATGAAATTTATGTGCAAGAAGAAGGTATGAACTCTTTATTTGCATTGTATTCTCATGTAGAGGATCCTATTCATTTTGAAGAAGCTGTAAAAGATAAGAAATGGATAGATGCTACGGATGAAGAGATAAATGCCATAGAGAAGAATAAGACATGGGAACTAGTTTATCTACCAAAAGGTAAAGAAGTAATTGTAGTAAAATGGTCTACAAGACAAAAAGCAATGCTGAAGGTAAGATTGAAAGGCACAAGGCCATAATTGTTGTCAAAGGCTATAAGCAGCAACAAGGAAGAGATTATGAGGAAATTTTTTCACCAATTGCAAGAATGGAAATAGTAAGAGTAGTGTTGCCCATAGCAGCACAACATAAGTGGAAAGTTTACCAAATGGATGTGAAATCAACATTTCTAAATGGAGTATCCATGGAAGAGGTTTATGTTGAAAAACCTCTAGGCTATGAGAAAGAAGGCCAAGAGCACAAGGTATGCAGATTGAAGAAAGCTCTGTATGGGCTAAAACAAGTTCCAAGAGCATGGTATAGTAGGATAGATGCCTATCTACTCGAAAATGGGTTTGAGAAATGTGAACGAGAACCCACATTAAACATCAAAGAGAAATATGGTGAGATGCTGATTGTTTTTTTATATGTTTATGATATTATATTCACAGGTAATGACTCTTACCTCATTGAGAATTTTAAAACAATCATGAAGAATGAATTTGAAATGAATAGCATTAGATTGCTGAGATACTTCTTAGGAATAGAAGTAGAGCAAAATGAAAATAAATTTTTTATTTCTCAAGCTAAATATGTGAAATAAGTTTTGGAAAGATTTAACATGTAGTATTGCAAAGAAACAATTACTTCTGTTAGGGTCTGATAATAACAGGGTTCATAAATTTTGAATTGACTTTGATAGTCTTGTAAATATGTACATACCTTTATTTCTGCAAGTTGTTTTCCGATATTTTGAAAAAAAATGAAAAATAATAAAAAGCCAAAAGGAGGGTAAAAAGTCCGAAACCAAATACCAAAGGACTTAGAAAAATATAGACCCCAAAAGAAAAATAAATAAGACCTGAAAATGAGCAAGTCCAAATGCCACTACTTTTACTTTTACTGTAAGAATAATGATTATGTGCAGAGTGTCAATAAATTCCATAATCCATGATCAGTTAAATAATTTAGTCTTAACTTTTCATTCTTTCAATTTCATGTTTTAGATAGAGAATACATATTTTTCAAATAGTTTAAACTTGAAAAATCAGTAGATAGGTAGAGAATAATGAGGAGCTCAAGAATTTAATTTGAGCCATCAGATGAAATAAGGTAGATTTAGATAGTTTTATGGTTTGAAAGAAATTTTTTTTAAGGATGCAAGCCTAAATGCACCTACAAAATGAAGAAAAAATGTTACAAATAAATTTGGGTAGGTAGAAACCAGTTGAGAAATCATGTAATATAGCATCATCGAGAAAAATCACTAATTTCCCCTCCCGTACAAGTATTCAATATTCTAAACTATCAGTCAAAAAGGCTTAGAGCATTTATCTGACTTTTGTTGGGACCAGACCCAGGGCTCGATGACTGGTTAGTTAAAAATATTGAATTCCTACCTTAAACCTTCATTTATTCAGCATCTACCCCTCATTCATACATCTTAATCCCTCTCCTAAGTGAAAACATATTTTTAGTTAGTAAAATTGAAACCCCAAAATAATTAACTTCATTCCCTTCAAAAATCATTCATAAAACCCTCAAAATTCATTTATCCTAAGTATAAGTGAAATAATAATAAAAGGAAAAAATGCTTTACTTTGTCTATGATTTACACTTTACTTAGAGATTAACATGTGTTTTGTTTCCATTTTACTACCCTTTTTTCATATTAACACCTAACCTATTTTATTTAAAACCTAACTATACCCTCCCATAGTTATTAATTCCCTTATATTTAAAATAACCCCCTTAACCCACTATTTTAAGTTTAGACCAAGGTTTAAATATCGCCATGTGCACAAAAATAAAAACCCCGCCTGATTTTTCCCACTGGTCTAAACATAACTTTATTTAAATACCCCACCCCTATAGTTTGAAAACTATTCAAAGGTTGAAAACTATATAATGTATAATACCGCGGCCGTATATGTGTTTATTTGAAACATTTCAAAAATGTTTTAATTTAAAAATACATGATATTTCCCCCCCCCGCCATCGTATAACCCAAGGTTTTGAATTAATTAAATGTTTATTTATAAAGTTCAAAACCCATTGCCGCATATGTAAAAGGCCGATCCCACCTCCGATTCTGATGCAACTCCCAAATGAATCTGGACCCTTTGCATTGATGCCCTAAATCCGATGGTTGACATCCAATATCACGTAAAAAAGGTGCATGATGACTTGAGCTCCAAACCTGCGTGAAATGGACAGTTTTGTTGTTTTATCTCTCCACTACGTGGAGGATTCCTATTGGATTGCATGGGTTAATCCTAAAACCACTTACCACCAAAAGGCCGCGCGATAACCACTGGTTTTTGATCCTTTGAAACCTGAAACCGCTGCCAATGCCTGACGTGAAAATCATTCAATGCCTATGCAATATTACCAAAATGAATTTTTAACCTTGGAAATGCATTCATTCCTTTATCTTCTACACATTAACATAAACCCACTGCACAACCTCCTCGAGTGTAAAAACACCCTTTTAAAGCCTTTTTCCGCCATTTTCATGCCCGAAACCTGCAAGATTTACACTGCAAACCATTGAAGACTGTCAAAGAGCTATGTATCGCTCTAGAAAAATCTACAGAAGCCATCAAATCATTCAGAAAACTCTGAAACTCTTCCGAAGCCAAATACTTGCATGTAAAAGGTATTTTTCCAAAATTCAAACCAACAATCGATTTTTAGAAGCCTTTAAAAGAACAAATACTCTCAGAGTTCAAGAATCCATTAAAATAAACTGTCAAAAAGCCCCAGAAATAGGCCAAACCCTGTCAATTTTTTCCCAGAAACTCCGTTTTTATGCTGCGTGCTATTTTGAGGAAATTTGTGAGTTTTCACCGTTTAATGATCTATTTCAAGCTCTTGAATAATCCAGAAAACCTCTGATTATCCTAAGCCTCTGTAACCCTTTTCAAAAGAGTTTTTAGCCCAAATTTCCATTAAAATACTCAAGAAACCCTTGTTTCTTGTTTTAAACCAGTTACAGGCCTATACAACTCTTTCACTGACCTAATTGAGAAGAAAGCCCAAAGTAAAAAGCTATTCTTTGCCAAAATTTGTCCAATAAACCCTCTGCTAAAGTAAATTACTTCTGCAAACTGTCTAAAATTGCAGAAGTAGATCAAAATGCCTAAAACGCAGAGTGCAAGAAATCCTGAAGCTTCTAAAGTACCTAAACCTACCCCTGCCATGACTTCAAATACTACTATTGTTGTCAATCATTTGCAACCTCCAGCCATTGATATTTAACACAATCCACTAGATGATACTAATTACAAGATAGCATATCCCATTGTTGAATTTAACCTACTAGATATCCGTAATTGGCGTTATGAAAAGTCATTAGATAATGAAGAATAAGTCCATATTTGGGAATCCCATTTTCCCAAATATGTTGTCCCATTAACTCACCCATGTCAGGTGGTCATTAGATTATGTCAACAGTATTATGTTCCTGAGCAAAGATCCATTGTAAATGCCATTAAAGATGTTCTTTTTATCATCACTACAGAATCGATTAACTAGATGTTACAGCTTCAGCATGATCCCCAAGCAGTCCCTTTGTCTATAGAGGGCCTCACCAAGTTATCTATTGGCCTAGATTTTACAAAGAGGTTCATGATTTTTCAAACATTTATGCCTCTGCATGTATAAATTCCTAAGCTAAATCCCCCATATTCTACTGCTAAATTCCCTGAAGGTTCAAGACATGTGATTTACATGTTTTCCTTTATCCTTGGATATTTTACTGATGAACACACTCATGAATCCATCTTGGGATTCTTATCCACATTTCCCACATGTCAACCCCCATCAGCAATACTTGATTATGATGGTTTCATTGCTGATAGTATTCATTATCAATTGGCCAATTTGCAAATTGAGGGAGTGATCAGATATACCTCCTATCTTTCCTATATGTTCCTATACTTCCAACCAGATAATTTTTTAATTACTCTCCAAAAACTTGACATAGAGGGAAATCCTCTATTTGTCATTTTTTGGACATCCATGCTCAGGAAATAATGTACATATTTCAATTATTCAGAGTTTTCAGAGTTATTTTTTACATCCAGCGATCACAATGTTGACTAAAACAGAGCAGCCAAGAATAAATGAAGAAATGAAAAAGATATTGCAGTTTTCAGAGTAGAGTAACGTTGGTGACTGGTATTTGTATGAAAAATATACTGAAATCAGAGTCTTTGGGTCAAACTTGTTACCTTAAAAGTTACCCAAACATCCTTCAATAAGGATCTTTTCCTTGGAGTATATCAGGTAGATCCTAAACTCTGATTCCATAAATTTCATGGCAGCTAAGAAGAAGACCCAATTCAAACTTAAGAATCAGATAGGGAAATTCATATGCAATCACAGGGATGCAGAGAAAGATGCAGCTAATCAAATATTGGAAAATAAATTTGAACAGCGTTTTCCTTGGAACTATGATCCACCGAGGATCTTGAGTAAACTAAGGGTTAAATGCAAATTAATACCCTTCATCCATGAAGCAAAACCAGAAATAGAAAAATTTTCAAATTAGATTGAATGGACTGAAAAAACTTTAATAGATGCAGTGAAAAAAGGTAATACTAGTCATACCTTAGAGACTGCAAATCAGCCAGAGAAGTCCATTAAAAGAGTAAGGGAATAAGGAGCCTATGTAGCAAAAACTACAACTGAAACCAAGTTCAAGATCATATATAATAAGAGGCCCAAATTAGATTCGGGAGGTAAAGGAAAAGTGACAATAGATGTTGAAGAAACAGAACCTTTAAATACCAATACAAATTTTTCAGAGACAAATGTTGCTACTGTAATTATTAATGAAACAAATAATAAAAATCATAATGAAGGAGAAATCAATAATGAAGATACACAGTTGATGGAAAGACAACAAAGCATGGAAGCCTCTTCCTCACAGGCAGCTGAGGAAAAGGATTTAGATATCAAAGAGAAATATAAGCAGATTAAATTGAAGAATGAAGTGACAAAGAATAACATTTATTCTCAATATCTGAAGCAGACTCCTAGTGTACAAAACATGTTCCTTTCTGCATTTGATTATTTTATGTTGTGAAACCAGATCCAAAAAGAGAAGAAAAGAGATATCAACGCCTTAGAAATAAGCCACTTCGAGGGGGCAACCTCCAATACATTACATGAATGAACAATTCTTGGATGATACAATTTACAAAACCTCCTTTCTATATATAGGAGTCCATGGGGCCATAATGTAATCCTAGTGGGCCACAATGTAAACCTAGCCGACCTAACAATAATAGTTTAAGGGCACAATAATAACAACATGGGGGTTACAAGGGTACAATAATAACAATAAGGGGGTTACATTAACAACAATAAGGGACTATACTAGTAATATAGGGACCTATGCCCCTCTCCTTCAAAAAAGTGTTGTCCTCAACGCTTGAATAGCTCTAGGTGCTTCTGTATAAAATTCTCATCCTCCCATGTAGAATCTTCAGTGGGTAAGTTCTTCCACTTAATGAGATACTCTGAAATTGATCGATTCCGTAGTTGTCAAGTTCTTTTTTCTGTGACCGCTTCAGGTTCCAATATGACTTTTCCTTCCTCATCAAGTTCTCACAATATTGTTTGAACTGGAATATTTTCACCTATAACCTTCTTTAAGCATGAAACATGGAAAACTGGATGTACTCACGAAGAAGCAGGAAGCTCCAATTTGTATGCCATAGTACCAATCTTTTGCAACACCTTGTAAGGACCATAGTACTTTGGTAATAATTTATTATCCTTCTTAGCTTGCTTGAGGGACATTTGTTTGTATGGTTGTAGCCGTAAAAATACCCAATCTCCTACATCAAAACTTCTCTCGCTGCGATGTTGCTCTGCCTGTTGTTTCATTCGATTTTGTGCCAAATTTAGGTTATCCTTTAAGAGTTGGAAAAATTCTTGTTGATGCTCGATGTGATCTTCCACTGCTTGAACCTTCGAATTTTCCCTTAAAGATGATGTGATCGATAGTGGATGATATCCATAAAGTGCCATAAATGGGGTCATTTTTGCTGCAGTATGGAAGGAAGTGTTATACCACCATTCAGCGAGAGGTAACCACTTGACCCATTGTGTTTGTTTATCAGATACAAAAAAACGAAGATATTCTTACAAAAATTTATTTAATATCTCATTTTGACCATCAGATTGAGGATGATAAGATGATCTATGAGCTAATTGAGTACCCAAACAAGAAAATAACTCCGTCCAAAAATTTCTAGTAAAAATGGGATCTCTGTCGCTCACAATAACCCTTGGGCTTCCATGTAGCTTTTGAATTCTGTCCATAAATGTAGTAGAAATTCTACTTGCTTTAAATGGATGAGATAATGCACAAAATTGTGCATACTTGGTAAGTCTATAAACTACCACCATGATGACATTCTTTCCTTCGGACTTAGGTAAAACTGTGATAAAATCCATTGAAATCTCCTCCCAACGTTGACTTGGAATGGTTAAAGGTTGTAGAAGTCCTGGGGTCTTAATTGTCTCCACTTTATTCTGCTGGCAAACCAAACATTCTGCCACAAACTTTTGAATATCACATTTAAGGCCATCCAAAAAAAATTCTTTCTTCACCCTATGGTAAGTTTTTAAAAATCCTGAGTGTCCTCCTAAAGGAGAAGTGTGCAATTCCAGAAGAATATTTTGTTTTAGTTGGGAATTATTACAAAGATATAGGCGATCTTTGTACCATAAGGAATCATTTTTCCAACTAAATGTATCAGATGTACTAGGATCTTGCTGCAACTTTTGAATGAGTGTCCATACATCTTTGTCCTTCTTCCATTCATCTCTTGCTTCGGTTATCCAATCTGTTTGGATAATAGAAATGGCACAAAGCAATGCTTCCACCTCTTCATTCTTTCTAGAGAGTGCATCTGCAACAACATTAAGCTTTCCTTTTTTGTAGATTATTTCAAAGTCATAACCCAACATCTTTGTGACCCATTTTTGCTGCTCTTCTGAAGATAGTCTTTGTTCCAAAAAGTGTTGAAGACTATCATGATCAGTTTTTACCTTGAAGTGTCTTCCCATTAGGTAAGTTCGCCATTTCTTTAGTGCATGCAGTATTGCTAACATTTCCTTCTCATAAATAGGTTTCTCTAAATACTTTCCTTTGATTGGACGACTTTCAAAAGCAATGGGTCTTCCTTCCTGCATTAAAACTGCACCAATTCCATTTCCTGAGGCATCACATTCCACAATAAAGGTTTTGTGAAGTCTGGCGTAGCTAAGACCGGTGCTAGGCACATTTCCTCTTTAAGATGTTCAAAGGCCTTAGTTGCTTCAGGAGTCCATGAAAATGCATCTTTCTTCAACAATGTTGTTAGAGGTGCTGCTATTCTCCCATAATTCTTAACAAACTTGCGATAATACCCTGTTAACCCGAGAAATCCTCGCAACTGCTTTATGGTTGTGGGCACTTTCCATTCCTTAATGGCTTTAATTTTGTTAGGGTCTACTTTAACACCCTCGTGAGATACAATATGACCCAGATATTCCACCTCTTGTACTCCAAAGAAACATTTGGATTTTTTTGCATATAATTGTTTCTCCCGTAATAGTTTGAGCACCCTGTCAACATGTTCAACATGATCCTTCCAAGACCTGCTGTAGATTAGTATATCATCAAAAAATACTAGCACAAATTTTCTATGGAAGGGTTTGAAAATGGAATTCATCAACCCTTGAAATGTAGAAGGTGCATTGTTAAGGCCAAAAGGCATGACCAAAAATTCATAATGACCCTCATGAGTTTGAAATTTTGTTTTTGGAATATCTTCAGTCTTCATTCTAATTTGATGATATCCTGAACGAAGATCCAACTTGGTAAAATAAATTGCTCCATGTACTTCATCCAATAATTCATCAATCACAAGAATGGAAAATTTATATTTAATGGCGAGCTTATTGAGCTCCTTATAATCCAGACACATTCGCCATGATCCATCCTTCTTGTGTAACAATACTAGAGGAGCAGAGAAAGAACTTTGACTAGGTTGAATTATACCCGCCTCTAACATTTCTGCAATCATACGTTCAATTTCGCTCTTTTGGAAGTAAGGATATCTATAAGGCCTTATGTTTGGTGGAACACTTCCTGGAATAAAATGAATAGCATGATCATGATCACGAATAGGTGGGAGTCATTTTGGAGTTTCAAACACCTTGGAATGATTGTCCAAGACTTGTTGGAGATCTGCAGAAATAGATGATTTTGATGTCGAAACTTCTAGTGAGCATAATTGTGCAATTACACCTCGTTGTTCTTTCTTTAGAATCTTTGTCATGACATTAGAGCTTATTATCCTTCCCGGCTTCCCTTCAATACCCCGTAATTTGACTTCCTTTCCTTCTGAAAAAAATTTCAAGAAAAGTTCCTGAAAATTAAAAGCTACCATCCCCAAAGATTGTAACCATTGTACTCCTAGTACAACATTAGCACCTCCCATAGGAATGGAAAGCATCGGACTAGTCAATACATATTACCCCATGGTTAGCTTTATATTATGGCATTTTCCAGAGCAATTTATAGTTCCTCCATTTGCAACCATCACTTGACATTCTGGTGCTGGGTATAGGAAATAATTTAATTCCTTGGATACCCTACAATGAATAAAATTATGGGTGCTACCTGAATCAATCAACACTATTACCATTTTCTTCTTGATTTGTCCTTCTATCTTGAGAGTTTGAGGAGTGGTAATTCCTTCCAGTGCATTACACAATATGGTCGGATTCATTTCTTCCTCTTCTAGGGCTGGTTCTTGGTGTATATCATCTTCTTGTTCATTTTCTTCTTCCTCTTCACAATATATGTAAAATAATTTATTCTCATCACACTTATGACCTTTAGTGTATTTGCTATCACAACTGTAGCAAAGCCCTTTTGCTCTTTTTTCTTCCAATTGTTATGGTGTCAACCTTGTAGGTTGTGGAAATCTAGGTGTAGCAACACTTCCTTCTTTATAGAATTGAGTGGTAGGCTTCCTTGTCGCCATTATTTTACATTCAACTTTTCTTGCCAACTCGAATGCCTTCTCCAATGAATCCGGTTCCAAAACGCGAACTTCGTGTTGGATGTTATTCTTTAAAGTGCCTATGAAGAGATCGATCCTGTGTTCTTCTAGAATATCAGTTACCCTTCTATTCAATTTTTGGAAGTCCTCAATGTGCTGCCCCACTAAACCCTTTTGTTTGAGATTTATCAATTGGCTAAAGAAGGTGTTGCTCTTTGTATCCTCATAATGTGCTATCATTTCCTCCGTAAAAATTGACCAAGTGACAATTTTTTATGGGAGCAAAGCCATCGATACCATACAAATGTATTTTGTTCTAAATGTAAAGTTGCAATGCGTACCTTTTGTGTGTTTTGCACATTATGGAGATCAAAATATTGCTCCATCTGTAGTATCCATGTTACAGGATCCTTTCTGTCAAACTTCCTCATATCCATTTTTGGAATATGGTGGTTCTTCCCGCAAACATTAGAGTTTATGAAATCATGATTAAAATTTATTTTGTTCTCTTCATGAGGTTCTTCTACTATCTTTTCACCATTAGGAAACATTTCTTGTATCAATTTTGTCAAACCTTCGATGTCTGTTTTTAGATCATTCTTCATGTTTTCCATGTTGTATTTCATGTCATCCATCTTAGCTTCCATGCCAGCTTCCATGCCATCCATCTTAGCTTCCACGCCATCCATCTTAGCTTCCACGCCTTTCTTCAAAACTTCCATTTCATTTTTTGTTTCTCTTTGTGAGAGTGAAATTTGTTGCACTTGCTCTTGTAATTTTGATAGATCATGTTGCAATTCTTCATCTTCATGAGTCATAGTAGAGACTTCTTAAGGCTTAATGGGTGTTGAATTATTTTTACGGGGCATATTTTAGAACCCAATACTGATATCTATTCTACAATATGCCCTTTGAATCAATTCAAATTGATTCTTCAAACAAGACTTATGCAATTCGGAAAAAAAATACACACATTTTTCTTGCTTTTAAGGAGCTCGATATTGAAATTGGATTATATTTGTGATTGAATCACTTCAATATTTGATTTTTGGTACCAACATAGCCCTATGAATTATATTTCGAATTCCACAGGTCTGACCTGATTTGGATTCTCCAAGACAAAGTTGTGTCCAATCTCCCACAATGACCTAATTATGGACTAGTTCAGTAGAGGGAAATTGTACTACTTACCACGTGTTACTATTTCATCCTTCATCTCTAAAATTGATAACCAATAAACTACAATCTGTGTAATTGCGACCACTTTTTACGGCACTCCAATCTGATGACCAGAGAGAGAGTTATTGAAATTTTCCCACGATCACCTATTTGAGATGAAATTCAGGAGCTTGAAAAATCACTACCTTCCACAAATAATATCTCCCAAAATAATGTGAACCAAGCTCTGAAATTTTTTGATGAATTTCTTTAGGATTTACACTTTGTACCATAAGAATTTCAGATTCTGAAACTTCATAGAAAAAAATTTATAGCGAAAATTCCACGATGACCTGTTTAGGAGCCTGAAAAAAGACCTAACTTCCACAGATCATATCTCTGAAAATATTGCGAACCAAGCTTCGAATTTTTTATAAAATATTCCTTAGGATTTCAGATTCGCACCCTAAACATTTTAGCTTCTGAAACTTCGTAGAAAAAAATTTATAGCGAAAATTCCACGATGACCTGTTTGGAGCAACGAAACCCTAGAATCCAAAGCTCTGATACCAAATGTTGTGAAACCAACTCCAAAAAGAGAAGAAAAGAGATATCAACTCCTTAGAAATAAGCCAGTTCGAGGGGGAAACCTCCAATACATTACACGAATGAAAAATTCTTGGATGATACAATTTACAAAACCTCCTTTCGATATATAGGAGTCCATGGGGCCATAATGTAATCCTAGTGGGCCACAATGTAATCCTAGCCGACCTAACAATAATAATTTAAGGGCACAATAATAACAACATTGGGGTTACAAGGGTACAATAATAACAATAAGGGGGTTACACTAACAACAATAAGGGACTATACTAGTAATATAGGGACCTAACATTCTAATCAAAAGTTAATCATGTCAGTGTTGCAACCCATAGTCAAAACTCCTAAGACAAGGGCTAATTATAAGAAAGATGATTTAGAGGTCTAGACATATAAGATTTATGCTCTTGATCAAATTGAGTTCCAGAGGTAGACCTCTGAAATGTTATATTATACTGTCACAAACAAATCCATGAGTGCTGAAAAGCTCCAAAACACCATCTCCAACAGGCAAGATCAGATGAAGATGGAAAAAGCCTCATTGTATGCCAAATATCTAAGCATTAAAGCATTAGAATAATTAGTTTTGCGGGTGGGATATGACCCAGCTAATATTAAAGCACCAAAATTATTGGTAAAGAAGAAAAATGAAGATATAGTAGCTTTGAGGAAACAACTCAACTTCCTCAAAGCGAACATCCACAAAGAAAAGAAATCTTACAGGAACAGAGTGAAAAAGATGACGTGATGAATTTAATTCTTCAGTTGATAGCCCAGGTTAAAGAGATGGAAATACAGATAGAAAATCTTGTCCAAGAAAATGAAACAATGAAAGAACCAGAGATTCCTACAGTCATTCCAGTTATCACTGCAGTAGTGCCTTCAACTTTAGGTGAAAATTTGGCACCCAAAGAACCATTGGCTACTGCAGTGCCAGTGAATTCTTCCCCAACATTAGCCACTGAATCATCTACAACAGTAGTACAACCTAGATATGAGGCCAGCAAGATAGTGAAAGCAATGGAATAAATGTCTTTAAAGACAAATGAGATTAATAGGCTGACAAAGATGGTTGAAAATCTTGAGAATTCAAATAAATTAGCTCAGATAAATGCAAAGACACATGAAGAAAAATTCCATCAGACTTAGTTAAGAGTTAAAGAAGTTGCAAAAGGAGTTAAATTTGAAGGATCAGATATCATACATCAAAAATTACCTTTGGAATAATGTCATTGAATCCATCCATGATGTATGGCCTTCAATTCAGGTACTTTTTGAGAAAAGAGAATTATTACTGGCAGACCAAGCATAAATTAAAAAGAATGAAACTGAGTTGGCTAAAAAACCAAAGAAAGTTGTAAATCTTATCACCTTCCTCAACAGTACAAACAAACAGGAGTTGGAAGAACTCAAAATCATAGACATAACTGCAACTATCCTAGAAATTAGGAAAGTCACAACAAAGAAAACTTTGATGAGACAATTGGAAGAAAAGTGTGAAGGTATGAATACTCTCATAACCAGGTTTATAGTTAAGTTCAGAAGTTTGAGCCGGAAAGAACTACCTGACATTATGGTAATTAATTATAAGTTAATGCCTCAGAATGACTATGATAAGAAGATACGAGAGTTTTCAAAATAACAGGTAACTAAACCAATAGGTCAAGGCATCCCAACTAGAAAAGTTTTACTCAAGATTTTTGAAGATTTATTCTACTTGCAACATGAGATAAAGCATTTGTTTGTCATCAAGCCAACCTTTTCCAAATATACTGAAGCTGATGAGAACTTCAGGAAATTAAAAATTATACAAATTCCTAAAAATTAGGATTGGCAAGCATTCATTGATTTACTATGAAGGATAAAAGACAAATGAAAAGAGGACTAAATTGTTTTCTAAATTACATTCAAAACAGATTTTCTTTACAGCAGTAAAATAATCTTTTTCAGTTAAAGAGTATAAGAGTTTAAAGAGTATCAGTGAATAAAGAGTATCTGAGAAATAGTATTAGACAAGGCATATCAAATTCCAAAAAATATCTCAGAGCCAACAAGGAGGACACCAAGGCAGCCAACTACATTTTACCTTCAAAGAAGTTTCTATTTATTTTGAATAAATAGGACAACTTGCTGATTTGTTAAGAAACTGTCTCTATTATTTTTGTAAAGATATTTTATTTTCCCAAGATAGTTCCTAGAAGTTTTCTAGGATATTTTGTAAAACATTATGTATAAATACTTCATCTTTAGAAGTATTTTGTGTGGAATAAAATTTTTGGGATTGTTATATTCATTTCTTCTTAGACTTCAAAGCTTTTGTGTGTCAAAATTTTGAGTAGCAGGCTGGATCAAACCAAATTGGAATCATACTTCAATATTCCTGTGATGAGCTATTTGGAGTGAAGTATTTCCTCACTTTTCATTGTTTCATTTCTTTGTTACATGCATACATTTATGTTTATACTAAATCTAAATGTTTAACTAGGAGAATTACTATAGGATTTGTTAAGAGTACCCTATTTTTAACTGGTTATCATTTATATGTTTTCCTACGATTTCTAGTGTATGAAACCCTTAATTGCTCCCTCTCTCATTTGACCTCTTCCTACTACCTTTTCCGAATCAAAGGATTCTTAAGTTCCCTTTATCTTGATCATACCACCTCATAAAAACAACTTTCCAAGATCTCCAAGGGTTATCTATATTACCAATATCCATCCTTCCAAGCGAATTTTCCCACCAAATCTATCAAAACAAAACCAAAGTTGCACTTGCATAACTAGCCTAATATTTTACAAATTAAACAAAGTTGAAACTTAAAGAGAGAGCCCTCTATGGACCCTAGGAAGGCTAGATCCTAGAGTTTGAAGTTGTTTTGTGGTTACCTCTAGTATTCTTTGAAAAAAAACCATAATCCCACAACTTTAGAATTACTAGAGTGATAACATTAATGGTGACCATACTGGGGAACTAACCAATCCTCAGTCATAAAACTAGTCTTAAAGGAAATATTTTTATTGATCCTTTTACATTAAGATTGCTTTTATAAGTTGTGGGTATTGAAAACAGTAATTTTGGCTTCTAGGAAAGTTTATTATACCAGGTCTAACCTGGATCCTAAGCCTCCTGTTATAGTAGACAACTCAGACCAAATTGATAAAAAGAAAAAATAGTTAGAATATTTAGAAGCTAAAGTATCATTAAAAAGAGTCAATTCAGTACCACAAGAGTTAGTAAATCTGCAAGATATTCATTTTGGTCTGAAATTTGAGCATTCTTTATTTAAAATTAAATCTAAAAGTGATTTGAAAACTACTATTTTAGACCCTGGTTTTATTTCATTCTTGAGTACAAAATAAAAAAGTATTACAGTAGATTCTAAATCACAGAAAGTTCAATATCAGACTAAAATTGAAGAACTTAATGTTACTATTCTCAGAGACATTGATGAAGCTATTGAATTAGCTCAATTTTTGACCTACGCAAAAAAACCTCCAGTTTCTCAGTTACATACCACAATAATACTAGCTAAAGATTCATCTGTGTATGCTATTACATCATATATAAATTCCAATACCAACTCATCTATAGATCCATTTATCCCTAAATTACCTTTACAGCCTAGAGTACTATTTGCACCACTCACTTCATCCATTATATCCAGTAGCTTACCTTTTGATTTTTTAAACACATCATCCTCATTCCCTAGTAGTTCCATATAAATTCCAGTTTCATTTCCCAACACTTCAACTACAACTTTTAGTTCATGAGCTATCATTTCTAGCACAATCCCAAGTAGTTCTACTTTACCTCCTAGCCAAGCTAAGCTTCAAGCTATGGCTACTAGATATGCTCCCCTAGTCTTACCACAACAGCGTCATGACATGCCTCAAGACTATCAGAGTAAGATACCACAGTTTGATGCCACTACCCATTATACAACTCAACAACACATAAATAAAATGACAGATTTCTTTGAACTCCATGAAATTGATGATTCAAACGTTCAAATGAGGTTATTTCCACAAAAATTGACAAGAGAAGTTAAGAAGTGGTTTAGAGGTCTTGTTGCAAGTAGTGTAACTGTATTATATGTATTTCATATATTGTTTTTAAATAAATGGGAAAATAAAAATAATCCACTCCAGATATTGTCTTAATTTGATTCCATGAGAAGAGCTCCAAATGAGTCAGTGCAAGACTATTGTACTAGGTATAACAATGTTTACAATTCATCCCTACAAACATCAAACCCACTAATGATAATTTCTTACTCAAATTCCCTGATGGATTTGACATGGACATGGCTTATCAGTTGAGGAAAATAAATGCAGAAACCTTAGAAAGAATGTAAACAGATGATGTTAGTGTAAAAGTAAACATTTTAGCCAGAAAAAATAGACTAAGAAATGAGAGAAGAGTGACCATTAAAGAAGAAAATTCCAATTCAGACACAAAAATAGACATGTTAGCCAAAACTTTAAATAGGATGACGGATAGATTAGACAACATAGAGAGGAGATCTCAGTGGGATAACCAACAAAAAATCCAAAATCCCAATTTTAGAAAAAACATAAATTATGGAAAAGCAAAAGAAAGAGCCCCAAACCAGACAATTAGGCCCCCCTTCCAAGAGAACTATGCTGAAAGTTCTCAGAATAATGTTGATGATGAGGATGCAATTAATCTAACGGGATTAGATGATTATAATACTATTTTTCTCACTTAGGAAGATCAGGAATTATTTGAACTCCAACAACTCAAATTAGATTCAAGTGAATCCTTTGATTATAAAAAATGTTATGATTATGCTATAAATGAAATACACAATCAATATAACCTCGGAAATAAGAAAAATAATGAGTCTTCTACCAAGAAAACTTCCCAAACTCAGAATAAGAAAATAGTAGAAGCTCCCAAAACAAAAGTTTTGCAAATTCTCCCAAGCGAAAATAAGTAAAAATCTAGTTCTTCCCAAAACATTTCTAGTCCTAAAAAGGCATCAAGCCCTAAAATTGTTGATATTATTGATGAAATTGCTCAAGCTACAAAAGATTCACATAAATATACTATTGCTAAAGCTTCTAATTCTGTGAAAACAACAAATTTAGATCCTAAAATACCTTCTACTGATCCTAAATCAGTGGATCCAAAAAATGCTCCTTCAAAAATATCTGCTGATAATTCTAAGTTTGAAAGAACATCTACTGCTTCACAGCAATCCCTGAAAATAAATTTAGGAGCAGTAAAACACAATAAACTCAAATAGAGAACATTAAACCAATTCAAAATGAAAACATAACTGTAGAAAAAAAATACCGTCCAACACAAACTACAGTTACCAAAGAAGTATTAATTCAAATTAGTAAATTTCAACCTACTTTCAACATACAATATGAAATTGCAAATCTAAAAATACCAATTCCTTTGACTGAATTGGTAAAACATGACTTGTGTAAATCAACCATAACTGAAACATTAAATATGAACGATGGAGAAGATTCCATAAATCTAAATGATAATCAGTCAGAGTTGATTTTTGGTCCAAATGTGAATGGAAAACATGCAGATGGAGTAGTTCCTCCATTTTATATCAGTCTTACCATTCATGACAAAATTTTACATAATACCATGCTAGATTCAGGAGCTTCCCATAATCTAATTCCTAAAGCCATAATGGAAACTCTCAATCTAGAAATCACAAGGCCCTGCAAAGATTTGTTCTCATTTGATTCAAGTAAAGTAAATTCCTAAGTTTAATCAAAGATTTGTGTGTAACACTAGTTAAATATATCGGTAAGAGTATATTAATGGACATTGTAGTAGTTGATATCCCACCTAAATATGGAATGTTACTTTCTCTCTTATGGGTAGCAAATTTATAGGGATATATTCAATTGGACATGTTTTATGCTACTATATCAGTTTTTGGCTTGCCTAAAAAGTTATATAGGGAAACATTGATAAAGTACATGGTCAGTAGTGTTGAAAGATCTATAAATTACCCAATTTACTCTACACAATCTGATCTTGATTGTTTTATCTTATGTAACTCTGAAACCAATGAAGTCCAAACTAAATTAATAGAGAAAAATAAAACACCAAACAATGACAATATTTTTCATGAATATCTATGGTATTTAGACTTTGATGGTTCAGTAAATAAGTTAGGAGTAGGAGCAAGAGTTTGGATAACCAATATAGAGACTAATCACTAAGAAGGACATGCTTTTAGGCTCACCTTAAAATGTACCAATAATATGGCTGAGTATGAAGCCCTCATCCTAGGACTCCAAATCATTAGGAACTCGAGAGGAAAAAGAATATTAATCATGGGAAATTCAGAGTTGATCATAAAACAATTAAATGGAGTATATTCTGTTTACAATCCTAGACTAATCAAATACAGAGAAATTGTGATAGATTTAACGGATGATTTATTGGAATGTAAGTTTGCTGCTATACCTAGAAAACAAAATATACAAGCTCACTGTCTAGAAACCTTTGCTAGTATATGCAATTTACCATTACAACCTAGTCACAGATATACTGTTGAAGTCAAACGTAGGCCAATAATTCCAGAAAATCTTAAGTATTGGCAATTTTTTTCTCTGGATGAATAGATTTACAAGTTTATGAAAAATGAAGGCGAATTTCAGAACTGTAAGATAGATATAGATTGTACTATAGATCAAGATTTATATTGTGAAATAAATTTGAATAACCTATATGTAAATAGAATAAAGTTTGCTAAACCAACTAGATTTAGTCAGTCTGATATATATAGCTTAGAGAAAGAAGAGATTGAAGAAATTATTGATGATGAATCTGACATATTGAATCTTAAGGATAATTTCTTACCCAAAGGTTTAAATCCCTTAGAAGATCTTTTTGATTCAAATGATGTAGCTAGAAAACCCAAAATGGAGCCAGTTAGATTTGATATAGAAGAATGCAATATTGGTACAGAGTTAAAACAAAAAATAATCAAAATTTCCAAACTTTTTCCTCCAAAAGAAAAGGAAAAATACATTACTCGTTTAAAGGAATATCAAGATGTTTTTGCCTGTAGTTATGAGGATCTCAAATCCTATGATACTAGCATAATAAAATAAAAGAAGATCAAAAGAAGATCAAAAGCCATTTAAACAAAAGTTGAGAAGAATTAACCATGTTTCATTACCTTTGATAGAAAAAGAAGTGAAAAGAATGTATGATGCATAGATAATTGCAACAATTAGATATTCTGATTGGGTTTCCAACCTAGTTCCAACAAGAAAGAAAAAATGAGAGATTAGATTATGTGTCAACTTTAGGAATCTAAAAAAATTGTCCTTGTAAGATAATTACCCTTTACCTAAAATGGATCATATATTACAAAGGGTAATTGGCTCTTCAAGGATGTCACTTTTAGATGGTTTTTCAGGATACAGCCAGATCTTAGTTGAAAAATAACATGAATCGAAAACAACATTTACTACTCCTTGGGGCACTTTTATTTATGTAAAAATGCCTTTTTGTCTAATTAAATGCAATAGCAACATTTCAAAGGGCTATTGACATAGATTTTGCGAAGGAAATACATGATTTCTTAGTAATTTACTTAGATGACATTACTGTGTTTTCCAAAACTAATAATGAACACTTGGATCATCTGAGACAAGTTTTTATTAACAGTAGGAAATTTGGCATCTCTTTAAAACCTAAGAAAAGTTTATTTGGATTAGAAGAAGGAAAGCTACTTTGACACATAATTTCTAAAGAAGTAATCAGAATAGATCCTGCTATGATAGAATCAATTCTTAACATTAGTCCACCAAGAAACATCAAAGAGTTACAATCCTTTTTAGGTAAGATTAATTTTTTAGGAACATTCAAATCTAATTTAGCTGAGATAATTAGAGAACTAAATAACATGCTTAAAAAATATTCAGTTCTTAAATAGACTATTGAGGCCAAATAGTCATTTGACTCCATCAAACAAGCCTTAACCAAAACTCCAGTCCTAATAAGTCCTGACTTTAAGAAAGGTTTCATAATTTCTTGATTTTCTTAAGAACACACCATTGCTGCAGTTTTATTGCAGAAAAATGACCAAGGATTTGAAAAAACCATAGATTTTTTTAGTAATACCCTTAGAGATTCCCCTTTGAAGTACAACATTATGGAGAAACAAGCCCTAGCTTCAATTAAGGCCATTAAAGACTTCAGAGTTTATATTCTCTACTCTCATATCATTGCCTATGTTCCTAATTCTGTAGTAAAAGACATTCTTACTCAGCATGGTCTTGATGGAAGAAGAGGTAAGTGGATTGCCACTATATTATAATATGACATAGATATAAAACCCACAAAACTCATCAAAGGTCAAGGAT
Organism: Pinus albicaulis; assembly: GCA_034641835.2. Lineage (NCBI taxonomy): Eukaryota > Viridiplantae > Streptophyta > Pinopsida > Pinales > Pinaceae > Pinus > Pinus albicaulis. The sequence continues at coordinate 1,177,358,558 of CM076581.1, forward strand.
TAGCCAGAATTATGGCTGCATCTAACTACAATGCCCTAGACATAATTTTATTGCCCAAGTAGATGATCAGGAAGAGATGGCGACTCCAACGATCAGTGGAGACTTATCAAACTCACCTTGATATACATATATCATATTTGTACTCCTAAACTTAAAAGCTCCTCCTGGATTTTAAAGAACCAAAGCTAGACTCTTAAAAATAAACGTAGTAAAATTTTATATTTTAGACAATGTAATTTTTTGGAGAGATCATAGTGGGATTTTATTAAGTTGTTTATTAAGGGAAGAAGCTGACAAATACTTGAAGAATTTCATACAGGTGACTGTGGCGGACACCTATATTGGAAAACTAATCCAGAAAAGATCCTAAGAGCTGGTTTTTACTGGCCTACTTTGTTGTTGATGTCAAAAAGTATGTAACTTCCTGTCATAAGTGCCAAATTTTTTAGGGCAAGAATAAATTATTACCCCTCCCCTTAAAGCCTATTTCAATTGAAATTCCATTTAAAAAATGGGGTTTAGACTTCATTGGTGAAATTCACCCTCCTTCAGGCCAACATAAGTGGATTTTGATAGCCACTGATTATTTTACCAAGTGGTTTGAAGCCATACCCTCCAGACAAGCCATCGATACTGTCATTATCTCTTTCCTAGAAAACAACATTCTTTCAATATTTGGATGTCCCTAAAAGATAATTAATAACAATGCAGTAGCATTCAAATCCAATAAAATTATTGAATTTTGCCACAAATACCATATTACCTTAGGTCATTCCACTGCATATTACCCCCAAGGTAATGGCCTAGCTGAATCCGCAAACAAGAGCCTTGTAAACATTATCAAAAAGTTACTTGAAGACAATAAAAATACTTGGAATAAGAAGTTAGTGAATGCCTTATGGAAAGATATACTTACTACTAAAAAATCCACTGGTACTTCCCCTTATCAACTTCTTTATGGAATGGATGTTGTTTTTCCATCTTCCCTAGGTGTACCAGTAATGACAATTATCCAATAGTTACAAGTTGAAACTAATGATATTTAAAGAAGAATCAATCAAACTATTTACTTGCAACAAACAATGGAAGAATTTTATATCAAATCTCAAGTCATTCAGGGTAAAATCAAGAATTTTTTTGATAAAAATACTAAAGAGGATAATTTCTACATTGGAGATAAAGTGTTAAAATGGGATTCTAGAAGAGAAGATAAAGGAAAACATGGAAAATTTGATTTTCTGTGGTAAGGACCTTATGTGATCTATGGATATAGAGGTAATAATGTTTTATTTTTTTAAAGAAATGGATGGAACAGATCTGCAAGAAGGACCAGTAAATGGTAGAATGTCGAAGCACTACTACTCTCCTGAGTTAACAAATAGTTAGTTTTTTATTCACTTTGATCATTGTACATATACATTGAAAAGTTTAGATTGTATTGGATGTTTCCCTAACAAAGTTGAAGCCCAGAGAGAAGGTCCTAAGCTTTGAGAAGAAAATATCATAAGTATAAATAAATTGCAAATATCAAAAGACATTTAGAGGGTCATCATAGTCAAATTCCAAAGGCTATCTTAAAGTTCATAATATTTCACATGGAAATGTCATCCCCATGTGGAGCCATTGTTAGGGTCCTATAATAATAGGGTTCATAAATTTTGAATTGACTTTGATGGTCTTGTAAATATGTACATACCTTGCTTTCTGCAAGTTGTTTTCCCATATTTTGAAAAAAAATGAAGAATAATAAAAGGCCAAAAAGAGGGTAAAAAGTCCAAAAAGAAAGATCAAAGGACTTAGAAAAATATAGACCCCAAAAGATAAATAAATAAGACCGGAAAGTGAGCAAGTCCAAATGCCACTACTTTTACTTTTACTGTAAGAATAATGATTATGTCTAGAGTGTTAATAAATGCCATAATCCGTGATTAGTTAAACAGTTTAATCTTAACTTTTCATGCTTTCAATTTCATGTTTTAGATAGAGAATAAAGATTTTTCAAACAGTTTAAACTTGAAAAATTAGTAAATAGTTAGAGAATAATGAGGAGCGCAACAATTTAATTTGATCCCTCGGATGAAATAAGGAAGATTTAGAGAGTTTTATGCTTTGAAAGAAAAACATTTTAAGGTTGCAAGCTTAAATGCACCTACAAAATGAAGAAAAAATGTTAGAAATAAAGTTGGGTAGGTAGAAAGAAGTTGAGAAATCATGTAATAAAGCATCATCGGGAAAAATCACTAATTTTGCCTCCCCTACAAGTATTCAGTATTATAAACTATCAGTCAAAAAGGCTTAAAGCATTTCTCTGACTTTTGTTGGGACTGGACCCAAGGCTCGATGACTGGTTAGTTAAAAATATTGAATTCCTACCTTAAACACTCATTTATTTAGCATTTACCCCTCATTCATACATCTTAATCCCTCTCCTAAATGAAAAAATATTTTTAGTTAGTAAAATTGAAACCCCAAAATAATTAACTTCATTCCCTTAAAAAATCACTCATAAAACCCTCAAAATGCATTTATCCTAAGTATAAGTGAAATAATATTAAAAGGAAACAATGATTTACTTTGTCTATGATTTACACTTTACTTGGAGATTAAAATGTTTTTTGTTTCCATTTTACTACCTTTTTTTCATATTAACACCTAACCTATTTTATTAAAAACCTAACTACACCCTCCCATAGTTATTAAATCCCTTACATTTAAAATAACCCCCTTAACCCACTATTTTAAGTTTAGACCAAGGTTTAAATATCCGAATGTGCACAAAAATAATAACCCGTCCGATTTTTCCCACTGGTCTAAACATAACTTTATTTAAATACCCCACCCCTATAGTTTGAAAACTATTCAAAGGTTGAAAACTATATAATATTTAATATCGCGCCCGTATATGTGTTTATATCAAAAATACATGATATTTTCCCCCCGCCATCGTATAACAGAAGGTTTTGAATTAATTAAATGTTTATTTATAAATTTCAAAACCCATTGCCGCATATGTAAAAGCCTAGTCCCACCTCCCATTCTGACGCAACTCCCAAATGAATTTGGACCCTTCACATTGATCCCCCAAATCCGATGGTTGACATCCAAGATCGCGCAGAAAAGATGTATGATTACCTGAGCTCCAAACTTGTGTGAAATGGATGGTTTTGTAGTTTTATCTCTCCACCACGTGGAGGATTCTTATCGAATCGCATGGGTTAATCCTAAAACCGCTTACCACCAAAAGGCCGCACGATAGTCACTAGTTTTCGATCCTTTGAAACCCTAAAACGCTGCTCATTCCTGACGTGAAAATCATTCAATTCCTATGAAATATTACCAAAATGAATTTTTAACCTTGGAAATGCATTCATTCCTTTATCTTCTGCACATTAACCTAAACCCATTGCACATCCTCCTTGACTGTAGAAACACCCTTTTAAATATTTTTTTCCGCCATTTTCATGCCTGAAACCTGCAATATTTACCCTACAAAGCATTGAATACTATCAAAGAGCTGTGCATCACTCTAGACAAAACTACAGAAGCCATCAAATCATTCAGAAAACTCTGAAACTCTTATGAAGCCAAATACCTGCATGTAAAAGGTATTTTTCCAAACTTCAAACCAACAATCGATTTTTAAAAGCCTTTAAAAGAACAAATACTCTCATAGTTCAAGAATCCATTAAAATAAACTGTCAAAAAGCCCCAGAAACAAGCCAGACCCTGTCAAATTTTTCCCAGAAACTCTATTTTTACTGTTGCATGATATTTTTAGGAAATTTGTGAGTTTTCATAGTTTAATGATCTATTTCAAGCTCTAAAATAAACCAGAAAACCTCTGCAGGTATCCTAAGCCTTTGTAACCCTTTTCAAAAGAGTTTTTAGCCCAAATTTCCATTAAATTACTAAAGAAACTCGTGTTTATTGTTATAAACCAGTTACTAGCTTATAAAACTCTTTCACAGACTTAATTGATAAGAAATCCCAAAGGAAAAATCTATACTTTGCAAAAAAATTTCCAATAAACCCTCTGCTAAAGTAAATTACTTCTGAAAATTGTCTAAACTTGCAGAAGTAGATCAAAATGCCTAAAAAGCAGAGTGCAAGCAAGCCTGAAGCTTCTAAATTACCTAGACCTACCCCTACCATGACTTCAAATACTGCTATTGTTGTCAATCCTTTGCAACCTCCAGTCATTGATATTGAACACATCCCAGTAGCTGATACTGATTACAAGGTAGCAGATCCCATTGTTGAATTTAAGCTACTAGATATCCATAATTGGTGTTATTAAAATTCATTAGATAATGAAGAAGAAGTCCATATTTGGGAATCCCATTTGCCCAAAAATGTTGTCCCATTAATTCACCCATGTCAGGAGGTCATTAGATTATGTCAGCAGTATTATGTTCCTGAGAAAAGAGCCATTGTAAATTCCAGTAAAGATGTGCTTTTTACCATCAATGCAGAATCATTTAACTAGATGTTACAGCTTCATCCTGATCCCCAAGCAGTCCCTTTTTCTATAGAGGCCCTCACCAAGTTATATATTGGCCTAGATTTTCCCAAGAGGTTCATGATTTTTCATACATTTATGCCTCTGCATGTAGAAATTCCTAAGCTAAATCCCCCATATTATACTGCTAAATTCCTTGAAGGTTCAAGACATGTGATTTCCATGCTTTCCTTCATCCTTGGATATTTTACTGATGAACACACCAACAAATCCATCTTGGGATTCTTATTCACTTTTTCCCAAAGTCAACCACCATTAGTAATATTTGATTATGCTGGTTTCATTGCTGATAGTATTAATTATCAATTGACCAATTTGCAAATTGAGGGAGTGTTCATATATACCTCCTATATTTTCCATATGTTCCTATACTTCAAACTAGATAATTTTCTAATTACTCTCCAAAAACTTGACATAGAGGGAAATGCTCTATCTGTCATTTTTTGGACATCCATGCTTAGGAAAGAATGTATAGATTTCAGTTATTCAGAGTTTTCAGAGTTATTTTTACATCCAGTGATCACAATGTTGACCAAAACAGAGCAGCCAAGAATAAATGAAAAAATTAAAAAGATATTGCAGCTGTCAGAGAAAAATAAGGATGGTGACTGGTATTTGTATGAAAAATATACTAAAATTAGAGTCTTTCGGTCAAACGCTTTACCTTACAAGTTACCCAAACATCCTTCAATGAGGATATTTTCCTTAGAGTATATCAAGTAGATTCTAAAATCTGATTCCAAAAATTCCATGGCAGCTAAGAGGAAGACCCAATTCACTCTTAAGAATCAGATAGGGCCATTCATATCCAATCACAGGGATGCAAAGAAAGATGAAACTAATCAACTATTGGAATATAAATTTGAAGAGATTTTTCCTTGGAACTATGATCCACAAGGGATTTTGAGTAAACTAAGGGTTAAACACAAATTAACACCCTTCATCCATGGAGCAAAACCATAAATAGAAAAATTTGCAAATCAGATTGAATGGATTGAAAACAGTTTCATAGATGCAGTGAACAAACGTAATACTAGTCATACGTTAGAAACTACAAATCAACCAGAGAAGTCCATTAAAAGAGTAAGGGAAGAAGGACCCTATGTGGGAGAAACTACAATTGAAACCAAATTCAAGATCATTATAACAAAAGGCCCAAATTAGACTCAGTAGGTAAAGGAAAAGTGACAATAGATGTGGAAGAAACAGAACCTTTAAATACCAATACAAATTTTCCAGAGACAAATGTTGCTACTGTAATTATTAATGGGCCAAATACTAAAATTCAGAATGAAGGAGAAATCAATAATGAGGATACACAGTTGATGGAAAGATAGCAAAGCCTGGAAGCCTCTTCCTCACAAGCAGCTGAGGAAATGATTTGGATATCAAAGAGAAATATAAGCAGATTAAATTGAAGAATGAAGAGATAAAAAATAACATTTATTCTCCATATCTCAAATAGACTCCTAGTGTACAAAACATGCTCCTTTCTACATTTGTTTATTCTAATCAAAAGCTAATCATGTTAGTGTTGCAGCCTATTGTCGCACAAAATGTCTAGGCACCACGACAATGGCTAAGATCAGTGGTTGTCACCCCAATCCCCAATCTCTCTATCTAAGCTGTCTCGTTGCAAGCTAAGGGAGGTAGACCCTAATAGAAATGAAGAAACATAATTGGTTGAGAATCAACCAACTCAGGTGACACAGCTGAAAAGACGAGTACTTGATGAGATTAACGAGATTTTACATATCCAATTATATTAAAACCAGTGCCTTATGGAGTTAAAAGATCCCATTATACAATTAAAGCCAGGTAATTGATGTATAACTACTGTTATGAAAAGACAAATGACCACAATGATATTCCATAGAACGCACCACAACTATGCATTAAAATAATCTGAATCCACAGCAATGCTATCATGAAACGACTATGAAATTGAAATGCGAGATCATTGCAATATTTCCAAATTTATGATGTTCTAAATGACCCAATCCAAAAATTAAAAAAAGTTATATAGTCAACTTAGGATAAAAATTTGAAAGCTCATTTGACTATAAAAGAATTTTTTTAGAATTTTTAGAATTTTTATATTTTATATTTTTTATCATTTTTTAAACAAAATATATATATATATAAATGAAACTACATTATGAATTAAAATCTAAAACTAAAAAAAAATTAAAACAAAACAAAACTAACCAAACAAGTAAAATCTAACATATAGAAACTAAGAACAAATAAAATAAAATAAAATAAAATAAAAAATAAAAATAAAACTAAAAGCTAAAAACAAATCGAATTAAAATATACAAATTAAATCTAAAACCTCTAAAGAAATAATGCTACCCTAAACTAACTAACATTAACAAGATCGAATTTAAATTAAAACCTAAAACTAAACTAAACTAATGTTAATGAATTAAAATCTAACAAAAATAAAATCTACGACTAACGATGTTAAAACTAAAAGTTAAATAACAAAAATCGAATCTAATACTAAACCTATCTAATACAAAAATGAATCCGAACCAAAAATAAAAAAATAAAAAGGAAAAGGTGGGTTTATCATATGTGTGATTTTATTTTTTTGTTTGCAGGTTGGGCAACGAAAGCACGATGGATGGCAAGGTGAGGAGAGGGTCGATGTAAAGGAGGAGGGATATTGTAGTGAGGGGCAAAGGGACGTAGACATGTAGGACTTTAATGGCAGAGAAGAAGGAGAGCTCAAAGGCAATGGAGGAGATGCGATGGAGGAGCTGAAGGCTAGAGAACAACATACAGGAAGTGGTCGACAACAGACTTGGAGGCTGGACAGAGAAACGAGTTTGAAGGAGATGCAGAAAGGAGGTCGAACGACAGTCTACGGAGGAAGGAAAATGACAGGATGAAAGAGAGAAGGGTTTCAGATGGCAGAGGAATGAGGGAGAAGACAATGTTTTATGTAGTGAACAAAGGCAGTGATTACCTCAAACAAACCCAGTACACATCAAAATGTCCGGCAAACACAAATTCTTTTCGTCACACTTAGATTTTAAATGCAACTTTAATAAAATAACATCCATATCTGTCAATAGAAGCGATCCCGAGGCTAGATCTTTAAAAAAAATATTCTGAAAACCTCCTGCAAACCTGCAAAACCAAAACAGATCCAAAACTATGTACAAAAAATTATTAAACTCTTACAACCTAGAGAAAATATACAAATTTACTATGCTAATATACAGATCGGAGGCCCTCATGGCCAGATTTAAACCCATTTTAGCACGATTTAGAAGATAGAAAATTTTAAGAGAGGCACAAGCTCTAGAAGACCCCGTAAAAACACAACTTCGTAAGATAGATTTGAGAAGTTAGAAACAATGAGATTTTTCAGATTTATGAAGTCTGAGAGTCGGCTGGCCTAACTGAAGAATTCCCCAAACACTCAAACCTTTAAAAAACGATTCCCTGCACACTTATATCTAAACTTTATATTGATATATATTTAAGAAAATAAACATGAGATCCTTCAGAAAAATAGATAGCTAGTCTTTCCGTCAAGTCAAAAATGTCATTTTATGAACCCTGAAAACTGCACAAGATACCTGTATGCAGATTATTTTGTGAAAGCCATCAACCATAAAAATGCAAAATAAAGTAGCAGAGTTTAGAGATTAATCACCACTTAGATCTGGAAAAGGAACACCAAAGTTTGTAACCCCAAAGTGTTTATGCTTTATTCATCAAAAAGAATCACAAGAGCTTCGAAGAACAAGTGCACGATCCAAAGATTAGATGATTGAAAGACTGACAAAGACCTATAATTTACAAGATAAAATCTCCAACTGCTAGTTCGGTTGATCCATGTCAAAATAATCTCGACTGTCGAAAATATTTGATCATCTTTTAATCTAGACCGTCGAAATTATAAATTTGAGGAAAGAACGAATTTATCATTTAATTCCATTTTAATTAACTCAAAAATACTATTTTTGAGTTAATTACCTCAAATTTTTGACTTTGACTTAACCACGTAGGCCCAAGGGTCCAAAATGTCTTGAAATTCTCAATATTCCCTTGGCCTGGGATCTTTAAAAATTCATTTTTTAAGGGCCAACGAATTTTGCCTTTGAAGAATTTTAACTCACCTAGGACCTAAAATTAATTGAATTTCCCGCTTAGGATTTTTAATTAATTTGGCCAGAAAATTTAATTAATCGACTTAGAGGGGATTTAATTATTTTTTCCAACCCTCTTTACATAAGATAAATACATTTAGACACATGAAGGGGGAGTACCCATTCATATAGACCCTCAAGAAGGTACCCAATTCTGCGACTCAAAACATGATCTAGTAGACCAAGTAGCTTGTAATAAAATAATCTAGCCAACTAGCTAGGATTATTCCTGAACTACTTTTACAAAGACTCAATAGAAAACACTAGGAATCACTTAGCATCTTGATGAAAAAATCCACCCTAGCTGTGGGGTGAAGCTGGAGGGGAGAACTCTGCCGATGACTTGTGTCGAAAAACACAAGAAAATCAGTGAGACAAAAAACCTCCTAGGATAGAAATCGTCACCAACATACTAGGCTTACCTAGGTTGTTACATACATGATGGTCTTACTTAGATAATTTACATCATAAAAATGCAGAATGGGTTTACATTATTCATAAAACTGACGACTGATGATGGAATCTGAATGGCGCGACCACGTCGAACATGATGAATCCAATTTGAAAAAATGGGGGTGTACTACTATGGGTTCGTTCACAAAGTGTGGTCAACGCAACCCACAGTCAAAACTCTTAAGACAGTGGCTGATTATAGGAAAATTGATTTAGAGGTCGAGATAGATAAGATCCATGGTCTTGATCAAATTGATTTCCACGGATAGACATCTGAAATGTTATATTCTACTGTCACAAACAACGCCATTAGTGCTCAAAAGCTCCAAAACACCATCTCCAACATGCAAGATCAGATGAAGATGGACAAAGCCTTTTTAAATGCCAAGGATCTAAGGATAAAGCCCTTAGAAGAATTAGTGTTATAGGTGGGATATGATCTAGCTAATATCAAAGCAGCAAAATTATTGGTAAAGAAGAAAAATTAAGATATAGTAGCTTGGAGGAAACCACTCAAACATCCTCAAAGTTAACATCCCCAAACAAAAGAAATCTTACAGAAACAGAGTGAAAAAGATGACATGATGAATCTAATTCTTCAGTTGACATCGCAGGTTAAAGAGATGGAAATATAGATGGACAAGCTTGTCCAAGAAAAGGAAACAATGAAAGGACCAGAGATTCCTACAGCCATTTCAGTTATCACTGCAGCAGTGCCTTCAACTTTAGGTGAAAAGTTGGCACCTAAAGAACCACTGGCTACTGTAGTGCCAGTGACTTCTTCCACAACATCAGCCACTGAATCATCTGCAACAACATTACAGCCTACAGATGAGGTCAGCAAGATAGTGAAAGCAATGGAAGAAATGTCTTTAAAGACAACTGAGATTAGGTTGACAAATATGGTTGAAAATATTGAGATGTCAAATAAATTAGCTCAGATAAATGCAAAGACACATGAAAAAAATGCCATCAGACTTAGTGAAGAGTTAAAGAAGTTGCAAAAGGAGTTAAATTTGAAGGATTAGATATCATACATCAAAAATTACCTTTGGAATAATGTCATTGAAGCCATCCATGATGTATGGCCTTCAATTCAGGTAATTTTTGAGAAAAGAGAATTATTACTAGTAGCCCAAGCAGAAAATCAAAAGAATTAAACTGAGTTGGCTGAAAAACAAGAGCAAGCTCTAAAGCTAATCACCTTCCTCAGCAGTAAAAATAGACAGGAGTTGGAAGAACTCAAAATCACAAACAGAACTACAACTATCCTTGAAATTAGGAAAGTCACAACAAATAAAAATTTGATGAGACAACTGGAAGAAAAGTGTGAAGGTATGAATACTGTCATAACCAGGTTTATGGTTAAGTTCACCAGTTTGAGGCAGAAAGGACTACTTAACATTATGGTAATTAATGATAAGTTAATGCCTCAGAATGACTATGATAAGAAGATAAGAGAGTTTGCAAAATAACAGGTAAATAAACCAATAGGTCAAGGCATCCCAATTGGAAAAGTGTTGCTCAAGAGTTTTGAATATTTATTCTACTTGCAACATGAGATAAAGCACTTGTTTGTCATCAAGCCAACCTTTGTTAGATATAATAAAGCTGATGAGAACTTTAGGAAATTAAAAATTATACAAATTCCTAAAAATGAGGATTGGCAAGCACTCAATGATTTACTATGAAGGATAAAGGACAAATGATAAGAGGAATAAACTATTTTCTAAATTACAGTCAAAACATATTTTCTTTATAGCAATAAAATAACCTTTTTTGGTTAAAGAGTATAATTGTTTAAAGAGTATTAGTGAATAAAGAGTATCCGAGAAAGAGTATCAGACAAGGCAGATCAAATTCCAAAAAATATCTAAGAGCTAGCAAGGAAGACACTAAGGGAGTGAGCTGCATTTTATCTTCAAAGCAGTTTCTATTTCTTTTGAATAAACATGACAACTTGCTGATTTGTTAAGAAACTGTCTCTATTATTTTTGTAAAGATATTTTATTTTCCTAAGATAATTCGTAAAAGTTTTCTAGGATATTTTGTAAAACATTATGTATAAATACTTCATCTTTAGAAGTATTTTGTGTGGAATAAAATTGTTGGGATTGTTATAGTCATTTCTTCTTGGAATTCAAAGCTTTTGTGTGTCAAATTTTCGAGTAGCAGGTTGGATCAAACCAAATTGGCATCATACTTCAGGATTCCTGTGATGAGCTATTTGGAGTGAAGTATTTCCTCACTTTTAATTGTTTCCTTTCTTTGTTACATGCATACATTTATGTTTATTCCAAATCCGAATGTATAACTAGGAGCATTACTACAGGATTTGTTAAGAGCACCCTGTTTTTAACTAGTTATCATTTATATGTTTTCCTATGATTTCCAGTGTAGGGAACCCTTAATTTCTCCCTCTCTCGTTTGACCTCTTCCTACTACTTCTTTTTCCAGATGAAAGGATTTTTAAGTTCCCTTTATCCCGATCATACAACCTCATAAAAACAACTTTCCAAAATCTCCAAGGGTTATCTATCTTGCCCTGAAAACATTTGACCATTTTGCCCTTGATCCCAGTCCCGTTTTCTTGATTTTGACTCCATAGCCGAATGGAAAACTAGATTTCCCACTATCCATCATTCCAAGTGATTTTTCCCACTAAATCGATCAAAACAAAACCAAAGCTGCACTTTCATAATTAGCCTAATATTTTACAAATTAAAAAAAGTTAAAACTTAAAGAGAGAGCCCTCTCTAAACCCTAAGAAGGCTAGATCCTAGAGTTTTAAGTTGGTTTGTGGTTACCTCTAGTATTATTTTACAAAAAACCATAATCCCACACCTTTAGAATTACTAGAGTGATAACAACTCCTACAGTGATGGGATTGAAGTTAAGCAAAGAAGACATAAACAAAAATGTTGATCTAAGTTTGTATAAGAGCATAGTTGGCAGCCTTATGTATTTGAATGCAATTAGGCCTGATATTATGCATGTTTTGAGTTTAATTTCCATATTTATGGAAAGGCCCAAGGGCCATTTGCAAGTAGCAAAAAGAATTTTTAGGTATGTGAAATGCACAAATAGGTATGGAGTTTTATACACCACTTCAAAAAATTTTGAACTAATTGGATATACTGACAATGATTGGGCTAGAAGTATGGATGATAGGAAAATCACCTCTAGATATTTTTTCATATGGTATTAGGAGCCATCTCATGGGCTTCTAAGAAACAACCAATTATGGCTTTATCAACAGAAGAGGGAGAGTATGTGGCTTTTACAGTAGAAGCATGTCAAGTAGTCTGTATGAGGAGAATGCTGAGAAGTTTGTGTCATGAACAGGTAAAAGGCACAACAATTTATTGTGATAATATCTCAGCTATAGCTTTATCCGAGAATTCAAAGTTTCATATGAGAACAAAAAACATTAATGCCAAGTATCACTACATCATAGAGCTATTGAGAAATGAAGAAATTATTTTACAGCAGTGTATAATAGAAGAGAAGTTTGAATTTTGTTGATATATTAACAAAACCATTAGGGTAGAAAAGTTTTAATTATCTCAGGAAGTGTTTGGGAATGTATGAAAGAAACATTTTTTTAAGGGGGAGTGTTGAAATATTAAACACAACTGCAATTGAGCAGAAGGAGGATGGAAGAATTCAATTCTGATGGGAAAAGGACGCTGCATCAACATTTCTTGTTTGCTTTTAAACACTCCATCGTGCATTAATTGTCCATGTTTAAACCCTGCAAAGTCATTTTTTTATATAAAGCCATAGCTTGTGTCAGCATTTAACTCCATGGTTTCCTCCATGCAATCCAACTCTCCATCCCGCCTCCTGAATCCACTACACCTACCGCCATTACTCTATCCATCCTTACCACATTTTTTTTTATATTTAAATTCCCCGACATCACATCTATGGAGCCCAGGATTCCACGGTGGATCGCCCGCATCCAATCACATTCGCATCACACAAAACTGAGTCGACGTCACGAACCCTAAAAATAATTCGATAAACTTATTAAATTTTTCGTATAAGTTTTTGAAATGCGCCATATTAAATGCGCTCGACCAATGAGGGAGCATTCGCATCATTTGGGTGCACAGTCAACAGCACCCTAAATGGATGCCATAAACTCTTTAAACCGTTTTGCATTTTAGGCTTTGAAATCCTTGAAAATTATTTTACAAGGTTCAATCTTGGGTTTAATGTTTTGTTATATATTTGTTTTATTATGCCGCGGTGACATAAGTTTTGATAAATTTTTTATTGTTAAAACTTAGGGTCATATAATATATATATATATATATATATATATATATATATATACTATAAACATTATATGTTTATAATATATATATAACAACAGTGTGATCACATTGGTAGTGTATGCAATGTAGAAATATGCCTAAAGGCAAGGGGACACTCTGTTAAGAAAACCAGAGAGAGCAATGACTATGTGATGTGTGTTGTATATGCCCGAAGGCAAAGAGACATAGTGTATTAAGAGAAAAAGACGGAGAGAAATAAGCTGCGTTTTGTGGTAGCACATGCCAAAAAAAAGCACTGTGTTTGTAGTAGTTAGAAGAAGTATTTTGAATATAATCCAGAACACAGAAGTTCTAAAGAAATTATCATTTTGTAATAGTTTTCAAGTTTAATGAAATAGAAAGTTTTTTTTTTTTTGCATATCTGTCCCCATTGTTGCATTGATTTCTCTATGTTAGCAGAGGAATTTTATTTCCTCTCTGTGTGTTTGGAATATTCGAAAATTCCAACACAAATGCAATTTTTGTTAACAATGACAAGATGTTGCTCATAACCATCTTCAAATGAACCCCAAACATGTCATGCAAGGGAAATTACATATGTCTACACTCTAAATTTTCAAAAGGTAAAATGTGTACCATTAAAAAAATGATTTTTGTTTGTAGAACTAAATTGACTCGCCATTTCTAAGAGTTAGAATTTCCTTCAAAGAAATTTGTTCTCATAGTAATTGTACTAAACTAAGAAATTACAAAGAGGCGGTGAATTAGTAAACTAAGAAATTAGTGAGACTGAGGTGAATTTCACTGGCCATTTCTAAGAGTTAGAATTTCCTTCAAAGAAATTTGTTCTCCTACTAATTTTCCTAAACTAAGCAATTACAAAGAGGGGGTGAATTAGTAAACTAAGAAATTACTTAAAATGAGGTAAATTAGTAATTGTTTCTTCTAGAAATGACCAATTTCAAATTATTTGAAGAGTCTTTTAACCTTTTCTTTAATAATTAGTAGATCTACATAGGTTTTTAGCAATTGACTAAGAATTCAAAAAGAAATACCCAAAAAAAACACATCAATTAGTAATTGTGTCTTTTAGAAATGACCAATTTCAGATTGTTTTAACAATCTTTTAACCTTTTCTTTAACAATTAGTAGATTTATATAGGTGTTTAGCAATTGAATAATAATTCAAAAGAAAATACACAAGAAAACACATACAACACTTTTAACACTAGATAAAGGTGGAAACAGATAATGTGATATACAAGAAGACACAAACTCCCTCTTTTACATCAAGTTTTATAGACTTTTATCGAGAAGAAGCTTCAACCTCTGTTTTCCTTTTTGCAGCCTACAACTTATAGAAGCACCCACTTCCACTTTTTACAAGTTCCAACTTGTTTTTTTTCAAACAAATGCATGAAAGGAGACATCAATGCCTATATACACCAAGTTTTTATTTATTTGGCTTACCTAATCTTTAATTTTGAATTCTTCCTTCTCTAAATGGCTAATTTTGAATTCTTCCTTCTCCAAGTCTCTATTACTCTGTATTCGCCCCCTTTATTTCTATTTATCTCATTTTCTTCTATTCCTTGATTACATTTCACTTTTCCTCCTCTTCCTCAAGTCTTTGTGTACATTTCTCTTCGGCAAGACATCCAGGAACGACCATCACAAAATTCAATTCACTAGCATCTCTACATTCAAAAATATATGTTTATATAAATCATTGTCTATTTGTATTTGAATGCGGGAATCTGGAGTGATTTCTTTTATCTGATGCAGGAGCACCCAGCTTAGGGTGAACGAAAACAAAAGTATTTTGTCTCATAGGTTTATATGTCATTGCACCTGAGTTGGTTTAAATAATTTTTCTTTAAATTCTAGCATTTAGGACTTAAGAACATATTATGTTTTTTTTATTTATTGCATTATAACTCCTTTGCGTTACTATTTTAATTAATTCAGAACTATGGTGAACAAAAGTGAACAGTTACCAAATGTAACTACTTATAACTGTTAATAGTTTCAAGAAAACAAAATAACTATTCAAAAAGTGTTATAAAAAGGACACGATAATATGTTTGGGGGGTTGGCCTTCCATCATAGTAGAAAATAGAAAGAAATAAAAGCATTCAGGAGGTTTAAAAAAAACCATCTGAGAAATATCTGCAGTGAAATACCATTTTTTTTTTTTTTTGTTCTTTCCATCTTACATGATAAACTGAATATATGCACGAATATAGCAAAGACTGGCAAAGTTAAATTGTTTGTACAAGAATTGGAGCGATTACAAAAATTGACAAACGGAGACATTCATCTACTAGGAGATTTCTACAAATTAAGGAACACACCAAGATTCATACTCCAGAAGACGCACAAAATGTTCATAGGTATTCCTAAATTTGCAGCAACGGATTTTCCATTTTTCATTATTTATAGAATCAATTCTGTTTTACGAGTCTCAGAAGACTAAAAAAATATATTACATATCAAATTAAGGAGCTGGGTTCGAAACCCTACACAGACAGCATGTCATCAACAGCGAATTCCTAGACACTGAACCAATGGAAGAGCAACAGAACTCGAAAGGAAAATTAACTGTGTAACTTCATATGGACCATAGTCTATTTGCCAAGAAAGAAACATCTTTAACGGACCAAAAATGGAGAATTTCACAGCAAGATAACGAAGCAAGGGAGCCGAGAGCCACTATCGAAATAAATTCCAAACCACTAGAGGTGAATAAAGGGAAAGACCCTACCCATTTGGGTTAATAATTGTGAAGATGACCAACTACGTTTGGAGATCAAGAACCACCTACAAGGAGAAAAAAAACCAAGAGTTAAACTCTGCAGCAGAATAAACAGAGCATCTAAACCAGAAGAAGAGAAATAGAGAGGGTTTTCAAAACTCAGCTTACCAAAATAAAAACGCTGAATGGAGAAGGAGCTTCAGTCGCCAGCCAACAAGGGGTCTACTCACAAGGAGCAACAACCTTTAGCAAACTCAGAAAGAAAGCCAAGGAATTAAAACATGGATGGACAACTTACCATCGCAAAGCTGATGAGTTGAGGATGAACGCCAAAACCCTTGACGGTTTCGACCTGAAAATGCAGAAAAAAAATCAGTTGATCAACAGATCATTTTAGAGAGAGGGGGTTAAGTAATGCCGAAACGAAAATCATACAAGAAGGTATAAACAAGAACAACACCGATAAATCTTCATGTTGTGGAAACCCTATTGAAGACCACGCAGAACCAGGTGAAACCCTTGCCCTCAGAAACAAAGTGAGAAGGAAAAATAGAGTTGTCATATCGACGGAGTCCAAAGAGAAGTATAGAGCCACAGTGGAAGGCTACGGAAAGAAATCGCAAGAGGCCTACAAAGCTGAACCATTACCTCACAGAGAAACCCTCATAGTCAACAAACAACAATGAAAAGAATGCCAAGATGAACAGTGTTAGGGTTGGTGATTAGTGCGGGTGAACAGTTCTCGAGGATGGGACAGATGTCATCTTCATTCCCTTTCACAAGGACAAGTTGTATTTAAAACACATCTATTACGAGATCATAAAAAATCTGCATCTTATCCTTATGATATAATAAAAAATTTAATTATTATTTGCGCGCAGGTTTTAAGGAGGGTTGTTCCCATCATTATCTTTCTAGCTTCACTTGGTCCATTCATTTCAAATTATATTCTCATACCCATTGATTTCAACAAGAATAAGAGAACCTCTTTTTTGGAGTTGAAAAAGTCTTTAACCTCAAGAGAATTTTCAAATTCCATATCACTCATGATCACATTGATATGTCTCTTAACTTTAAGGAAATCAGAAAAATTGTGATCATTGTTTTCATCTACCTCGAGATTTTCGTCACAATTTCTATTTCACTGATATTCTAGTGAAAGAAAGTAAGAAAATTATGGAATACCTCTTTCATCATATGCCAATTCCTATAAGTAGGTTAAAATATTTTCTATGTTTGATAGTGTTTGATAATGTTTTCTTTCTATTGCTACTTGTATAAAAATCTAGACATTAAGTTCTTTTATAAAATGTAATGAAAAGTTAGAACAAAACATTTAATTGAGAAATATGCATCATTTCTTCCAACCCAATGAGACTTACACGTATGAGAGAATCCAAACTAGCAAACATAGTTACAAGAAATTTCACAAAGGTCACAAGCATTGAGCTTTCAAACCTGGGCAGCAACACTACATTCCTCTACATTAGGTTCTTTTTTCAAATGGATTTGTAATGGATTATCTGTTGATACAGAGACATTCAGGCCACTTGTCATTTTCACCTCTTCAAATATTAATAACTTAATGCATACTTCAATGGCTGGTGATTGCCTAGGCCTTATAAATCATCCAAGGTGTTATTTTATTTTGAATATTATAACAGTGTATCTTCTAATTTGCATATCTCACTTTAATCAAGTGACTAGTGTCTCGTTGAAATTTCGGACCAAACAAAAATATTCTTCTTTTCCCTGATTGTAACAAATTTTCCTTGATTACTACACCAATGTTTCATAGTGCAATAATTATTTTAACTTGCCAGTCATCTTCCTACAAATCAAACTAGCATTTGAACCTAAGAAATTATCCACCAAAAAAATATCTAACGAGACATCTGGCCATGCAGGCAAGACTATTGTCCATTGCTTTATAATCAAATTATCATGGTAGCAAATAAATTGTAATCCATATCCACAAAATAAGAATTTTTTTAGAGATAAGATTGGGCGCTCTTTATGTAGCACCTCAGAAGAGATAAACCAATAAATAGAAGCTTTAGAAATGATAAGGAACTTTAAGAGTTTCATATGACTGATGAATACACCACCTTGAGAGGTTTAAATTCTCCCAATGAAGGAACTATCCAGAGGGAAAAGATCAAACACTCTATAGTCTAGAAAATATCTTCCTAATGATCGTGTATATGCTCTAGCTTGTCCTCATTAAATTGGACAGCAAGCCTCCTCATTTCCACATGAGATTCTTCCAACTTAGATTTAATGTGTTTCTCAATAAAATATATAAATCCTCCCTTTTAACCTAGATTCAACTCCTCCATGACATCTTCCACAGATGTGAGTTCCCTAATATCAGTAACTACTATATACTATCAAAGAGATTCCTATGGATGATCCAAATCCCTTTTACGCAACAAATCTCTTGGTTGTGCCTTCTGCATTGCTTTTATGATGTTCTTCCTCGTATGAAAATTGGCCTCCAATAGAGATTGCATACCCTCCATGTGTAAATGCTTCAGGGTTAACATGATCACCCATTTTCTCCTCACAAAATTATGATTAAGGCAGGCTCATACTTAAACCAAGTATTGATAATTTTGAGAAATTGGTAGATTTCTCTGTCATGAAACAACACATTCCAGGAGAAGTTTTATCAAAGTTTCTTCAAGGCTACGATTTGAGCTACATTGTCCATATGACTAGTTTCACCTTTTACATCAGCAATCCATAAATTTGGTATAAAATTTAGAGAGAATGCACCACCTTACAAAGGGGTCAATTCTAATGTCTCTCTACACCTTGTACTAATTCAATTACTACTCGCAATCTTCATAGGAAACTATTCACCTCTTCACCTGGTTGATATGGTAACTATTCATTATAACTTCTCTGCTCTCTGTCAAATATATTTCTCTTCAAGACATGAACACCAACTAAAATCTTTGACATCAATGCCAAACCCTTGAACAACCCCCATGCCATGTGATATCACATCATAACTCACATGGTACCTAACTCCTCTATGATATGCCCAAGTGCTTTCTTGTGACTGATGCAACCAAAGCTCTCATAGCATTACAAGCATCAAGAACAATGATAAAGTCTTCACTATTTTAATTTAATATAATATAATGTACTCTTAAATTAGACTTCAGTTACTATATAACATATTAAAATATAATTTTCCATTCTATAATTAATTTATAATTTATTATTATAAGAACATAATGATCAAATTTAACAAACATACCAAGAGATAATTTTACATTCTAGAATTAATTTATAATTTATTATGTATCAAATTAAACAAACACACCAAGGGAACATATGGTTTTACATTTGTGATTGAAACATATGCACTATACACGTGATTTCTCTGAAGAGGCAATGCCTTACTTTGGAAATGATATACTCATGTAAATATATTCAAATCAAAGTGAAAAGGTTACCATGCAAAAGTAATCAAAAGATGGAAATAGATGCAAATTCCATAATAATACTAATTCACTTACACATCGCAATCTTTGGCTTCTCCAATTTTCTATTAAAATATCCATTTTGTTATAAAAATATAATAGCATAACATAACATAATGATTATCAGAAGGTTGGTCAATCACTTTGGATACTTTGGATTTTCCAAGGCCAGTTTGTTGATAATTATATGTTCCTATGGGACTTCAAGAATTTCATTCCAAATGAATTGACATATTTCAAAAAAAAAAATTGGTATTACCAAGTTGTTAAAATTGAAGAAGGAAACAACAATTTAAATTTAATCTTATTTAGTTTTAAAATTGACTAACTTTTACACTTATTTAATAGCTATTCATTTATATAATCTTATTGAAACATTGATAGAAAATATATTAATTTCTACAATTATTTAATGATAATCTATTCATATAATCTTTCTGAAACATTGATAGAAAATAGGTGGAAACTACTTTGTTGGAAACTGAAGTAAAATATCTAAAACGAGTGAATCAATATTTTATAACTTCCTAAAATTATTGATTCAATTAAGCACACTAAACAATATCAAAGTGTGAACACAAAATGTTTAAGTGGAAACCCAAACATGAGAAAACCACAAATATTATTTTGATTACGATGTAAATGTAACCACCAACTCTAGTTTACATCAAATTATGTAGGCACCAACCTAAAAGAGGCTCCAACTTCTTTTTCATTGCAACGAGCTTTAAAAGCACTGATTGAAAGAGAGTGCAATCCCCTAATATGCAAGCACATCCTTTCTCAACTTACCATATCCATTTTTCATTCATATTCAAACTCAGATCCAATTCACTTTAATGAAAATGTCACACTCAAACAAATGTTAAATCTCATATATATTTGTCTTCTTTTATCCTTTCTATGCAACAACCTTTATTTATCTTGTTCTCTCATTCAACTTACTTACCTCTCATTTATTTCTTCTTCATCATTGATCTTATCATAGATATAAATTTCTCTTTTTCAATTAAACCCTCTATCCTTCATATTTGCATTTTTAGTTTCACAATAGCTCTAAATATTAATTGATATTCACTTACAACACTATCTTCAACTCTATCTTAGGTGTGATTATCTTCTTTCTATAACTCAACTCACTCTTTCTCCTCATTCTCTTCAGAATGTCTTAGTATCTGTGTGTCCCTAACAATTTCATTAATTCGATTTTCATAGGAATTGTTCATATCATATTGTTTTTCTACCTTATTATAAGTGCACATCCTTATATATGTCAAAAATTAACTTTAATACTTTAATTTAATTTTGATTCCCAATATTACAAAATTTTCAATTGTAACACCTTGATTTTTAGTTCTTTGAAGCATATGACCACTCCCCAAAACAGAGGGCTTAAGCTCCAAAAGAACTTAGCTATAGACCATTGCGATTTGACAGTTTACCATTTTAGTTAATTTCATTCACAATCGATAATATAGCTCCTCTTCAACCTGTGCAAGTTGGTGTTCTCTATTATCTAGTCTGAGCTGGGATATTCAATCTAAATCAATCTAGGGAATAAGGATCTTATCCCCATTTTTCTTTGCATCAAAAGTCTCACTTTCACTTGGGTGGATGGCCAAATAAGGTCTTTACTCAATGATATGATCCATCGATCCACATATCTAACATTTGCACTATTGAACATATATCAAACTGTAAGGGCCACATGAACCACACATGCCACATGACCCCTGCGTGCCCAAATGTCTACGATCATGGGACCTATTAAGGGATGTATCCAACATTTGGGTGTAAACTACTTGATCAATAACCACCCAAATAGACACCAAGATGGTGGGCTAAGGTGGAATCGTGTCTCCTATGGAACTATGCATCAACTCGAACACTAAAAACTCAAGGTTTTTCTATCTTTTAAGTGAAAAATTTGACTAAAGGTTTGCACCTCAAGAGATTTGATCCTGCTGAGTGCTTGATAAATATGGGGTTAAGATTGATTTAGTCTAATTCGTTTCATACATGGCTACAAAATTTTTTCAAACATATGATTAATGTAATCATTTTAAATATGTTAAATATACCAAAGATTAATTTGATGAGTTCTTTTTCTTCTACATTTCATAATCATTGGACATATATATTTATTAAAACCTCAAATCTATCATATCATTGCTTAGACACATGACTCGTTTGAAATTGAGCTAATTGATAATGGTATCATGAATTTTCAATGTACAATATTAATATCAATGAAAGTTACTAGTTGAGCTTGGGCATAGATATATTTCAAACATATTTTCCCATAGTATTTTCTTCTACATGTTGTGCTATACATGATTTGGTAGAATATTTTTTTTCCTTTTCTATATTCCTTTTGTTATTCAACTTTTCATTTCCTCTATTCTTTATGCTCTGTAGTTGTCATTTCCTCAAAAAAAAATTATTTCATTTTTGTTGTGAATTTTCTTATCTTCTTTTTTCTTGACCACATTCAATTTCCATTTGTTTTTCATATAATTTTTGGTATGTTCTTTTATATTCTGTTTAATTATATTTACCGTTGAATTTTTTATTATACCTATTCATTTTTTTCATCAAATTTTCATCTGTTTTGAATCACTCAATTGATCTTCTCTTTGCTTCTCCCTTTGTGGTTGACAATCCTAATTATCATTTCTTGTGCCTTTCTCTATCAATTTTTTATTTTTTATATGTTTCTATTTAAAATGAAATTGGGATGATGAATAAGATGAATCTATGTTCCTTGTTTCCCATTTCCATTTAATATGGATATTCTAGGTTGATTATTTCTGTAACAAAGAAATAAATGCATGTCCTCAATAACTACTTTGTGTATACATTGAAATCAGTGGGTACTTTTAGTCTAATTACTTTGAAAACAATGCACATCATCCTTCTAGTTTCATGAGATAAAAAATTATCATACATGCTAAAATCAATGCATTTAGTGAAAATAGTCAAATAGAATTAGAAATCCACATCTACACTAAATCGACGCATCCTTAGTTGTAATATATTTTTTATTTATCTATTGAATTTCTAGTTGTTTTTCATTTCTCTTTAATATGGATCTAGCCTAATGAGTAATATTGATGTGCACTCTTTATTGATCATTTCTATTTAATGTGGGACTAGGTTCATGATTATTATAACACATAATCAATATACATCATCAATACTTACTTTGTACATAATCTCAAATAAATTCACATCATCCACCTATTTACATCAAATCAACAATTAACATCTACATTTAAATCAATGCATCAAGTGTAATGAATCAAATAGGATTGGAAACTAATATCTACACTTAAATCAATGAACCTATTTCAGAAAACAACAAGACATTAATGTTAAATTAATATAAAATGGATTTAGGACCTTACATATTCTTTTACTTATTTAATTTAGTAAAATTTCAATAATTTTTAGTATGCTATTTTTTAAATCTAATTTTTACATTTAATGACTTTACAAATCCAACTTCCTTTATCTCTTTTAAAGGATTACTTTCTCTTTTTCTATTAAATCTTAGATAATAATATATAATATTAAACCTAATATTATATAGTATTATAGTATATGAGTAGTCTTTAAGTGTGACTTTTTGGAAAGTTTTCCAGTTTATTTTCTCATCTAATTTGTCTAGAATTAGGTAGGGATTCTTTCAAATCACATGTTTGACAGGTGAATTGTTCACAATTGAAGTGTCTCAGGGGTTTTTGAGGGTGCTCAATCCATATATGAGTAAAATAAAAAACCTAAATAACACAATTCAAGATTTTGCCACAATTTATTTCTCTATATTTCAGCCATAAATCCATTAGAAACTCAAAAAAGTTGCACTTAAGGAGTACTCCATTATAAAAAGAGTAGTATCTAAGTGCAAAGTTTTGGAAAGTTTTCCAATTTATTTTTTGATCTAATTTTCCTAGAATCTGGTAGTGATTTATTGAAATCAAAAGTTTGACAGGTAAAATATTCACAATCGAAGTGCTCCAGGGGTGTTTTAGGGTGATAAATCCATATATGCAGTCCAAATACCATTTTAAATAAGAAAAATCAATATTTGGACAAAAAAAATTTCATCCTATTCTCGCTATAAATCTGTCAGGAAGTCCAAAAAGTTGCGCTTAAAGATTACTCCATTATAAAATAAGCAGTCTTTAATGGCGACTTTTTGGAAAAAAAAATTAACTTTTTTTTTTAATCCAATTTCTCTAGAATCTGATAGGGGTTCATTGAGATCAAAATTTTGACGACTGAACTCTTCACAATCAAATTTCTACAGGGGTTTTTGAGGGTTTTGAATCCATATATGCAGCCAAAAAACTACTTTGAACAACACAAATCAAGGTTTGGCCACAAAACATTTCCGCCAAATTCTAGCCATAAATACCTCAAAATCTCCAAAAGTCACACTTAAATTCTAATCCATTATAATAGGAGCAATATTTAAGTGTGAATTTTTGGAAAAATTTCCAACTTATTTTATGATTTAATTTCTCTAGAAATTCAGTACGGATTCATTCAAATGAAAAGTTTGACAGGTGGACTCTTGAGAATGGAAGTGCCCTAGGGGTGTTTGAGGATGTTGAATCCATATATGTAGTAAAAAAATGAGCTTAAAAGACACAAATCAAGATTTGGCCACAAATTAATTCACTCGATTCTAGCCATAAATCCATTGAAAACTCCAAAAAGTCACACTTAATGATTTGAAAGGAATGTACTAGTTTTGTTGTGCTAAGTGTCTTTTCAGTTAATAAACATGTGCATACTTGTCTCCATTTGTTTTCTTAAGTATTGAGGATTTAAGCATGAAATATAAGTGATTTTAGTGATTTAGAAGCATGAAATAAGAGCAAATAACACTGAACAACAATGTATAACAGAGAAATAAAAGCACACATAACATTTACACAATAGGCATGATGAAGAAGTTCACCCCTGCTGTGCTACATCTACTGGTCGAGCTCCCAATGGCATGTCCATATTTCATTATGCTCAAAATTTTGCAAATACATGTGTTTACTGGCCTTTAATGTTTGTTTTCTGTACTCCCATGGCTCCAGAATTCTCCAATTAGTCCAGGTAGACTCTTGTTTCACCCAAATTGGTCGAAAATTGACCCTCCTAGCATTTTTCCCAATAAATCCTACAAATTCTCCACTAAATTTGGAGAATTTCACCTAACTACAGTAAAAAATAGCCAAAATCCAAAAATTTGGTAGCATTCTTAGTTTTACCACCAATTTACAAACCATAGCATTAATGGTTAAGGTTAAGGGGACAGTGTGGCCAAATGCCAACCCCCAAAAACCCCATGGTAAAATAAATTTGGAGTGGAACAGACATGATGACTATGGTAGAGTCAGAGTTTAAGTCAGAGTTAACTACTGACTGCGCAGAAACAATTAATGAAATTGTTTGCATGTGATAACGTGGAGTGGTTGAGCCTTCAGACGGTTAGCTATCGGGGTTATAAGTTAGCGTTAATTTTGTTGTTGCAGTTTAGATGTGACCACACCATTGGGGCCATCGATGGGTTGGGACCAACGGCAGTCCCAAGCCCCAATATGAAAACCACTAAACTTCAAGTATTTTCGAAGACCTATGAATGTTAAGTCTCATGGTGTAGCCTGGTTGGTGGAAGTCTTTGTGCGCAGGCTAGACGTTGTGGGGTCGAACCCCCCGGACCTCATAAAATTTTACATCACCATCCAAGGGACAGGTGGTGGCCTCAAGGTTGGCCACGTGTCACATATCCATTGGCTAAAAATAAATAACTTACAACCTCCATCAAATCAAAATGCACCACTTGGAAAACTCTCACTAGCTTGAGAAAATGGAATATTCTTAGGAATATTCCTATTTTGCTGACTGTGCACCTGAATGCTAACTGGGCATCTTAGTCAAAGCTATCGCAAATTTAGCTATTTGGGAAATCGATCAGAACACGATATCTCCCTCATATGGCATTGGTCTTTCGAACTATTTGTGGCACCAGAATCAGAAATACGAGACTACTCGGTCGCTCAGGCTTAGAATAGTTTCAAGCAATTTGAATTTTGAGTAGAATTTATGAACTCATGTTCACACCTCCCCATTGGGAAGCTTTTGGAACCTAAAATACTTGATTACCTATTTAATATATGAGGGTACAACTCCCTCTCCTTTTTCAACTTCCATCCACTTTAGCTTGCGTGGCTTACTGCCTTGGAGCCCAACTCAAAGGTAGTCAACATTGCCCCTCTTGGATTCTCTTGTCCTCTTATCAAGAATTGTATCTTCCTTGAGCTCATCTAGAAATTTTGGCAATAAATCTTTAATATAAGGCAGTTGAACATCACTTCCTTGATCATCAATCAAGGGTGGCTCGTACAAATGTAAATTTTCAACATTAACAACTGAATACATTTGCATATATGAAGGCAAATCAAGTTGAAATTAATTGTTACCAACTTGCTTTATGATCTTTAAGGGACCATAGTGAATGGGTTTGAGATTTTTAGCTTCTCCTTGCATCCTTTCTTTGCTTATGTGCAACCATAGCTCATCTCCTTCTTGAAACTTATGATCAACTCTATGTTTGTCATGCCTCTCATTGTATTTTCTTTGACTTTTGTGAAGATGTTCTTGAACTTGTTGATGTATAAACTAAATTTTCTCAATGAACTTTCGAGCCTTGCCAATATCACTATACCCATCAATTGCAACATCCTTATCAAAGATGAAGTCTAATGGCGATTTTGGAAAATACCCAAAGCATACTTCAAAAGGTGGCATATTTGTAGAAGAGTGCTTTTCCCTATTGTAAGTGTATTGAATGTAATGTAGTTGTTCATCCCACAAATTATGATGTTTGCTACAATATCCTCTCAATAGATGCATAACTGTTTTGTTCACCACCTCGGTTTGGCCATCAGTTTGCAGATGAAAATAAATACTCTTTTTCAACTTTGTGTCCATCATACTCCTAATATTGGACCAAAAATTCCCAATGAACCTGGAATCTCTGTCACTAACAATAGAATTTGGCAATCCATAATGAACCTATACATGTTGAAAATAAATTTGAATAGTTTGTTCAAAAGTAATGGTTATCTTACATGGCATAAGTATAGAAATTTTACTGAATCTATCCATAACCACATCAATATAATCGTGCTGTTTTCTTTACATAGGTAGACCTCCAAAAAATTCCATGGAGACACTCTCCCATGGCCTTGATGGTACGAGTAGTGGCATGTACAACCCAAGCTTCCTATTGCTAGGCTTGCTTGTTGCACACATATCACAACCTCTTATAAAACGTGACACACTATCTATCATGCGAGACCAATAGCAATACCTCTGTAGATGCGCCACTTTTTTTCTTACACCAATGTGTAAAACAATAAGAGATGAATGAGCTTCTCTCATGAAACTTAGCCTCTATCCTTGTTGTATACACAACTTTCTCAAATGAAACAACAAATTGTTATGCATGTGATAATAATTTTTCCCAACTTGATTCCCTTCAATCAAACTAGCATACACATCTTGAAAATCAATATCATGTGCATATTGTTCTATGTAAATATCATGCACAATAGAATCATTTTTTAGTAATGTAGAAGCACTTATAATTGGCATTGAAAGCATAACAAAAATTTTATTGAAAATTCCTTTCTTGTGCCTTATAACCAAGTGAAACTATTGAAGAAATCACATCCGCCTGAAATGTTGTGATTGTTGCAATTTTGTTTGCGACTGCAAGTACCGTAACAGTTGGTGATCGGTATGGATAATCGTCTCTTTACCCATGAGGTAGTGTTTCCACTTCTTTACGCTTTGTACCAATGCATACAGATATTTTTCATATGTAGGATAATTAGTTACATAACCATTGAATGTTTCAAACTGAAAAGAGATAGGTTTACCATGCTGCAAAAGAATTGTGCCAATGGCATAATCACTAGCATCAGTTTGTATCTCGAATGGCTATTTCAAATTCAGTAATGCAAGGACTGGAGCTGAACTGATCTTGTATTTTAATGTTTCGAAAGATTTCTATTGTTTTCCTCCCCATTGGAAGCCTTTCTTCACACTTGTCACTACATGCATAGGAGCTGCGATGGCAGAAAAGTTAGCAATAAACTTTCTCCAATACTGAGCTACACCTAAGAAACTTCTTACCTTGGTTATTGTTTTGGGAGTGGGCCAATTCACAATGGCTTCCACTTTAGAAGGGTCAATTCTCAACTTGCCTCCTCATATAGTGTGTCCTAAATAACCCAAAGAAGTCTTTCCAAACTCACACTTTGACATCTTAAGAAATAATTTCTATTTCTTCAAAACCTCAAACACCCTATTCACATGCAAGACATGTTATTCTCTTGGTTTTCTGAAAATCAATATGTCATCTAAATACACAATAACAAAGTGATCAAGAAATGGATGCAAAAAACTATCCATAACACACATGAAAGTTGTCGGTGCATTACACAAACCAAATGGCATAACCAACCACTCAAAGAGTCCTTATTTTGTTTTGAATGTAGTCTTCCATATATCACTTTCTGCAATTCTTACTTGATGATATCCACTTCATAAATATAACTTGGTGAAAAACTTTTCTTCTTTCTGCTCAATAATCAATTCAGTTATCCTTGGGAGTGGGTATCGATTTTTTACCGTTATCTTGTTCAAAGCTTTGAAGTCTAAACACATGCACCAAGTACCATGTTTCTTCGGAATCAAGGCTATGGGTGACCACATGGCAAAGTGCTTGGCCTTATGAGTCCATTGTCCAACATGTCCTTGATTTTCCTCTTTATTTCAGCATCTCCATTACGAACATGCGATAGAGGCGGATGTTTGGAAGAGAAAAATATTGCTGCAAATGAATCTCATGTTGAACCTCCCTTTTTCGAGGCAATCCTATTGGCTCCTGAAACATCTCATGATGTGCATCACCTAAATATAAATCTCATTTCAACTTAGGATCAGAATACTCAAATGATTCATGATTAACATCATCTTTAGGGTTAATCATTAGACGAACAAAATTCTTACTTGAATTTACCATACTAGAAATGTTTGTCTTCTTGCGATGTGCTCTAACAATGTATTCATTGCCATGTTTGAATAAATGGTATTTGTTCTCATGGCGATGGAATATTTCGTTCCTATCATAAAAGTAAGGAATTCCCAACACAATACCTGTTATGTCAATTTCAACCACATCTAATTCAACCGTGTCAACAAAATGTGCAGTTATTGCAAACCACAATATACACTTCTTTGAAACATGTAAATTTTCATCCTTACAAATCCAACCAAGTGGATATGGTTTTGGATGTGGAATGGTCTCAAGATTAAGTTTCTTGACCAAGTCTTTAGAGATAAAGTTTCCTTGTAACGCACTGTCAAACAATGTGTCAATCTTAGTATGTTTGGATATGACCCTCACATGAAATAGTTCAATTCTCTCTTCTTCATTTGGAGCATGTATGTGACAGTTTGATGTACTATTACTAGTTTTAGTTTCAATTTCTTCCCCCTTTTTTTTCTTCAATCCAATGTCTGTAATTTTAGATTCATCACATGAATCCTATCCTAAATCATGTTGAGTTATAGCTGCAATTTTCTGCTTCCCTTTGTTGTTGAGATATTTGGGTCTCTTTTTAGGATGTAATTTCCAACATTGATTTTCACTATGGCCATCTCTTAAAAAATGTTTACAAACCACTTTTTCTCCCTCTTTCTTAATATATGCATTCTTTTTTCCTTTACCTTTTGATGTCTTCTCTTTTTTTTCCCCTTAAAAGGTTTGTTTCTACTCTCATCAGAAATGTTTTTCCCTCTAGATTCAAGATGTGTGGTCTGAACACATACCTCATCTAGACTTGTAGGGTTAAACATGAGAATAGTATGTCTCAGGTAGCTATGTAAGCCTCCTATGTACTTGAGAAAAGTATTATGGCTTTGAAAATCTACCTTTAATAAGAGAGCTCTTCTCCTAAATTCTTGGGTGTAAACTTGCACATGTTTTCCTTTCAATTGTTAAAGTTTTTACTTTCCATTATAGTTTTATGTATATGAGATAATGGATAAAATTTTCATTTTATTGTAGTAATGAAATCAATGCATGATAGAATAATCTTATCATGCTTCTTTATCTCCTCCTTTGTCTTGAATTCCCACCAAAAAGGTATTGCACCTTCCATTCTCAATTAAGCTAATTAGATATTGGTATCATAATCATGAAGGTTTTGGATTCTCAAATAGACCTCCAATTGCCTAATCAAATTATCAAGATTTTCTGCATTGACTTCACCATTAAGCATTGGCAATTCAAAATTTACATCAAGTTTTAGAAAAGGACTTTTGCGAGTGTTCTTTGACTTGTGTGTCTAATGTACTGAAAACGAAGTAGAGGATGATGATGATGAGGGTGAGGATGGTGACTTTGCACTACCTCAATTTCCTCCATTTCCCTTCTTTGACTTATCTTCATCATTTAACCTCCTGATGATCCTTGTCCTTCCTTGTTAAGTTTGGATCCTTCTCCTTCCAGTTTCTCATTCCTTTCTTGATAAATGATTCTCACCATCTCAGTCATGTCAAGGAACGCTTTCCTGAACACTCTTTCTTCCTCTTTTGGATCCACTTCTTCATGGATTTCTTCTTCCTATAGAGGCATGCTTAATGATGCTTCTACTTCCTTAGGAGGTGAACTAGGTGGTGGAGAATATGGAAATATTTCCCTCCTTTGTTGTGCCTCACTTTGAGACCATATTTCTTCTACCAATTTTCCTTCTCGTCGCTTGAGCTTCAACCTAGTAAGCATGTGAACACTTGAAAATAGTTAAACAAATATTTGCAAACAACAACACCATAAAATAAACTCTAGCTCTGATACCAACCTGACCTGAAAGGACTATATTAGTTTTGTTGTGCTCAATGTCTTTTTAGTTAATAAACATGTGCATACTTGTCTCCATTTGTTTTCTTAAGTATTTAGGATTTAACCATGAAATATAAATTATTTTAGTGAATTAGAAGCATGAAATAAGAGAAAATAACACTGAAAAATAGTGTATAACATAGAAATAAAACAACATATAACATTTACATAGCAGGAATGTTGAATTATTTCATCCCTCCTGAGCTACATCTGCTAGTCCAACTCCCAATGGCATGTCCATCTTTCACTACGCTCAAAATTTTGCAAATACATGTGTTTATAGGCCTCTAATGGTTGTTTTCTTTGCTCCCATGGCTCCAGAATGCTGCAATTAGTTTAGGTAGACTCTTTTTTCACCCAAATTGGTTTAAAATTGACCCTCCTAGCCTTCTTCCCAATAACTCCTACAAATCCTCCACTAAATTTGGAGAACTGCACCTAATCGTAGTAAAAAAATGTCCAAACTCTGAAACTTTGGTGGCACGCTCAGTTTTACCACCAGTTTACAAACCATAGAATTAATGTTTAAGGTTAAGGGGAGGGGATGGCCACATTCCAATCCCTAAAAACCCCTCAGTCAAATAAATTTGGAGCAGAATGCATGTGATGACTACGGTAGAGTCAGAGTTTTTATCAGAGTTAACTCCTGACCGTGCGGAAAGAGTTAATGAAGTTGTTTCCATGTGAAAACGTGGGGTGGCGGGGTCTTCAGACAGTTATCCATCAGGGTTATAAGTTGTCAGCATTAATTTTTTTGTTGCGGTTTACATGTGACCACACAGTTGGGGCCCCCCGTGGGATGGGACCGCCGGCGGTCCCAACCCCCAATATGAAAACCATTAAACTTCAAGTATTCTTGAAAACCTATGAATGTTAAGTATCATGGTGTAGCCTAGTTGGTGGAAGTATTTGCACGCAGGTCGGACGTCGTGGGGTCGAACCCCCTGGACCTCATAAAATTTTACAACACCGTCGAGGGGACACATGGCTGCCCTAGGGTTGGCCACATGTCACCCCATCCATTGGATGAAAATAAATAATGTACAAACTATATCAAATCAAAACGAGCCACTTGGAAGTATCTCACTAGCTTGAGAAAACAGAATATTCTTAGGAATATTCCTATTTTGTTGACAGTGCACCTGCATGTTGACTGGGCATCCTAGTCAAATGTGTCGAAAATTTAGCTTTTTGGGAAATTGATCAGAATGCGATATCTCCCTCATATGGCATCAGTTTTTAGAATCGTTTGTGGTGCCAGAATAAAAAAGAGGAAATCTACTCGGTCGATCAAGTTTGACATAATTTCGAGCATTTTGAATTTTGAGAAAAATAGTGTTTTGAGAAGAGTTGAATGGTACAGAGTTAACCTCCATAAAATATTCTTATCAATATAAATAAATTAAATGCTAGAATTTATTTCCAATGTAGTTGTGATTTTCTTTCCTTTTGATTAGATTCATTAATTAATATAAATCATATGACCGCATGTGATATGAAATATGTTTTGTTTTTTTGGGCGTGGTATTGAGAAGCATTGATATTGGGTCATAGTGTTGTAAGAAACCATATTTAGAAATTGAGAATCTCCATGGGATGTATGTTAAAGTAACTATTTTTATGCCATTTATATGTTGATTCTTATAGGCATCTACCAGCCATTTAATTTTTTATATGGTTGAGCTAGTATTTAAAGTTATTTACAAGTCGAAATTTTTAATATATTATGATACTTTAAACGCCATGTTTCTTAATTGAAAACTACAAATATTGTTTACATGGAAATGTAAAAGTACATTTTTCTTAATAACTAATATTTTAGAAATTTTATTTTTTATATGTTTTACATTTTTTTACTTCAAATTAAATGAATTTTTTGATTTTGTTAAGTTATTTTTATTGTTTTATCATATTGGGTGGGATATGATGTGGCAAGTTGGGGGTGGTATGCTATTAATCCCACTTAGAATTAATGGGAGTGGACATGGCAAGACGCCACCCTCCCACCCCAACTGTTAAATATGCCATAGGGTGGTGGATAGACTTCCAAGTAAAATAATTTATTTGATATGAAATCATTGACATTCACCTACAATCATCATCCAAGGGGAATTATGGACTTGTAGGCTTTGCACATAGTTATGAATCTTTGTTCTATTTATCACTTTTGGAGATCTAGTGCTAGTCTCATCTACTCTTGAAGAGGTTGATCTCTTTGGAACAACATTTTGGATTATAAAACACCACTCTAATCTAGTTTTATTTCTCTTGTTCAATATGTGTCATGCATCGATTCATTTCACCGATATTCATTAGGTAACCCTATACTTTTTCCTCAAGATTTCTGACACCCTTGTTTTATCCCATGCTTTGTGAAATTTTTGAGTCTATTAAATTATAGTTTCTTGTGCTTGGGTATGACCATTCCTTTAATATTTTGCATCATGGCTCCTCACACTCCCTACCATCCTATCACACCCACTTTCAACCATCACCTTGATATTTTTAGCCTTGAGTTGGGATGGTTATTCATGCAGTTGAAGAGGGTTAGATGTTGTTGTGGGGTAGGCAAGAGGCTGATATTATGCCTGATAGAGAGTGGGATACAATTCAAGTTTTATAGCACCTAAAATTCATAAAATATTCAAGTAGAGTTGGAAAAATCTAAGAGGTATATAAGAAGATAATAGGTTTCCTTTATGACACTAATATAACTAGTGAAATTAGAGATTAGGTGTCATATATGGTTCAAACCAATGGAAGACATTTAATCAATGTATGTATATGGTAGATGTTTATTGGCACATGAAGAAAATATTGGGTGGAGTTATATTGGACAAAAATGAAGCTAAGGAGGAAATCCTCCTCATTATTGATAACATGTAACCATTTCTAAATAAATTGGGATAGAATATATGAAAATAATATACTAACATCTCAACCTCCCACCTAATCCAGGAAATTATCTTGGTTGTATAAAAGAGGAAACTATAGTGGGTCTCTCTTATTGTTTTCTTCTTTAAGTGAGAGTCTTGTGAAAACTAATAATATATATAATAGTCTAAATATGGTACAATATACTCATATTTATCTCGTTTGTGTCTTTATGTATGGATGCTAAAGACCTTTTTGTTTTTCCATTTTTTTTTGCTTGGTGGTAGACCATGGTAAATAAAAAATTTCTATCATGTATTACTTTGATTAATCAATAGTAATTTTACCTTCAAGAAAATCATTTCTATAGGTTTTTGGAGCTATTATTTTGAAGAAATTGTGGTCTAATTTTTAAATCTCATATATGTTATTTTCATAGGAGCTCTAAATGCCACTTTAGAAATTAAAATTCAAGTGAATATGGTATAAAAAATCCTCCCAATCACTCTAGTTAAACGAAATTGGAATATATATTAAAAATCTCACATGAAACTAGTGATACTTTTCCACATTTATGGATGGTGTCCCCAATAAACCTATTGACATAGACTAGTGTGTTTCACCTAGAGGAATTCAAATAAGGAACTTCTTGGCTAAATGTTTAGCAACATTAGTGAAAAATACTTGAACTAATCCCTTTTATTTATTTCTCACTATTTATGAAGTGGAACATTTCTAGCAGTCAAAAAATACATTCTATGAATTGAGATGATTCTTATAATCCCATCTTAACTTCATTTATTAGTATAATATATTGTTAATTAATGTATTGAGAGTCAAATATATTAAAAAAGGAACCATAAGTTACTCACATGTGAAGTCAATAAATGGAATAAGACACACTAAACAAGGCCCACTATGTTAGTTGTTGAATCCTCATTAACAGAATCCCACTAACTGGTTAGGGTCTTCAAGAATTTAAAACTCTCTCTTCTAATAGAAGGAATATTTTTGGTGTTAAAGTATAATGTTGGAGGTTGGACCCTTGAAGTGGAAAATGACAATATCTAGTTACAAATATCAATAAAGGTTTTCTTACTAGTGTTAATTCTCAATTCTAATTCTAATTATTTTATATTCCTTTTACATTCGTCTAATTATTTGATTCTATAGATACATTCCATATATTATTCTCTAATCAGCCTATTTCTACTCTAAGGGACTCCGTAAGTGGTATAAGGGTTCAATATGATGTCAATAGTTGCTCCACTTTTATAAGTTTTTTTATGCTAGAGACATATTCCAATGTCATTAAATAACATAAAGATTTAATATTTAGTAGGTAAAACTATTGTTTGGAGAAGAATACATGTATAAACTACATGACGCATCACTTCCACACTCTTATAACATTTATTTGTACCACTTTGAGCAGTACAACATTAATGAACAACCATATATATAATTATCTTCGACATAACTTTGGGTACATTAGAGGCTTGCTAAGAACATTTGAAACTAGTATTAGATAAATCTATTAGTCATCTTACTGCTTTAGTAAATAAAAATGAACATTTGAGGTGATGATTCTCAGATGGCAAAGAATTAGGTGGTAAAAATAAGGGTAAAATTTATCATCGTTAGATATTTCTATTAATGATTGAACCAAGTACTATCATTGGAAACCCTATGACATGTTAGAGAGTCATAACACTTAATATTAATCTAAATTTAGGACCATATGGACCCTATATTCTATACAAAAGGTATAAAAATCCATACATAATTTATAGTGTCAAGAATTAGGAAATTTCATCATTGTAGTAATACTCAATGAGGAGTAATATTCCTCTAAGATTAAAAATAAAAAATTAATAAAATAAAACTAGTTCCCTCTAACACCATTTCAAGAGACATAATTAAAAATATCCCTTGAATCATTTCGATTATTATGGTGTCAGTCTACAATTAAAAATTATTGTGTCATCCCAAGGGGTATCTCAATTGGTGATGGATGTAAAGGTGAGTCCTAAGGAAGTTGAGAGATTTAAGGTCCAAATCCCCCCAATTGTGACACAGTTTGAAAATAGGAGGATAGGTCGTAAACCCCCAAAGTTTTAATAGTAGCTACATGCAAGTGGGTTTTTAGGTTCCTCTAGGATACAAAAAAACTATGTGTGAACCCACTTGGACAATTACTTGTGATATATCTCCATAAATTATTCTGCATACAGTAATTTGTTTAGTGTATCTCTTAAATAACCTTTTTTTTTGACCCAAAAATTGTTCAACAATGTAACTATTGTTAGTATTCATAATTCTACTTGAGTAATAATGAAATGTATTTGTCAAAAGAAAGAAAAATAAAATTTATTATGAAATAGATTAACTTGTTAAGGCATGGGTTTCATCCTTGGGTCAAATTTTTTTGGTCAAATCCTCAATTGAAGGCTTATATGGTTTATGTCAAGTACCCTTATCCATGTCACAATGTAAAGAAACCTTATTTGGAATTATTTGTCAAGAAATAAAAACATTTTAATGTAAATTAGGTCAATTAGGCCTCCTCCAAGAAGTGGGCCTCAAGGAAGGACAACTCATCCTCAAGAGAAGAATTTGATCACCTAGAAGGACTATATATAAGAAGTGACTCAAATTATTTGAAGGAGAAGACACACAAGTTTGAGTTACAATAGCTGGAAACATTGAAAGTTCGAAATTCAAGAAGGAAGAAGGAAACAACTAGCGAAGGAGAAGGAGGTCATTATTTTTCTAAGAAAGTCGAAATTCTCACTCTCTTGTTTCACAGATGCGAAGGAAATAAAATTGTTGGAGGGTTGCAATTGCAGTCTTGAAGCTGGGCTGAAATTCTGATGCAGTAGGGTATAGAATATGTCATTGATGTCGTATTGATGCAGTTTGAGCCAAAGTTGTTGCAATATTATTGTAGTTGATATTTTAAGGTTGGAAGGACAATTTAAGTGCTGACCTAGTGGAGGAGGAAGTTCTATTGGTCTAGGGTATTGGTTTATCTAATTGAATTACTAAAGGAAGAGTTCTTGACTGGGTTTTCCCCTATATAGGGCGCTTCCCCTAGTTATGTGCCTACATTTGGTGTCTTTCATTTTCCTATTTCGGTTTTTGTAATTTCTTGATGAAATAAGATAAAAATGAGAAAATAAGAAAAATAATATTAGTAATTTAAGGAAATCACAAGTAATTATGATCAAGAGAAAATATTTTTTCCTTTCTGATTTTCCAACAATAATCGCATGAAAAATACGTAGAACATGTCAACCATAGAGGAAGTACAAAAATTAATTGAGAATATTTCCCCCATCAATTTCCACAATGGAAATGAATATGTGCTCCTTTAATACACAATTTATATACTTTGTTTTCAGCATATTGCAAAACTAAAGAGCAAGACAAAGGAGGGTGACAACTACTTAAGGTTATAATAAGGTTAAGGACCTAGCGGATGATGAATATGTCCTTGATAACTACATATTTTCTAATAATTATGAAAATATAATGCATCATCTCCATAAAGTTTACCTTACTAGGTCTCATCGATTAAATTAAATTAGTTGGGTTGATGAAATGGAAGACTACTTTTCCTTTCATACCATATAAAATGAAATAATGGAACTCAAAATGAGGTTCATTTATATAAGGTATCTACATAGAGATAAGTTGTGAAATCCTTGTTGACGCACTTTATGAGAGATATAAATCCTAGTGAAACCTCACAAAGTTATGTAAGATAGGCATGGTGGAAAATAAGGAAACATTTAGTGGCTAAATTGGCCCATGCTTTAATTTTCCATGCTTTTTCCAAAAATAGATTTTCTAATTTTCTTTTTTTTCTAAAAACGATTCATCAAAATTCTATAAGATTAAATTACTTTACCTTAAAAATCAACAAATAAAATCCTTTGAAATTTGAATATTTTTACAAAAGTATCATTAAACATTTTAAATTTTTCATATTAAGGACTAATAATATTCACACATTTTTTAACATTTTAAAATAAATATCCATTG
Source organism: Pinus albicaulis (assembly GCA_034641835.2). Classification (NCBI taxonomy): domain Eukaryota; kingdom Viridiplantae; phylum Streptophyta; class Pinopsida; order Pinales; family Pinaceae; genus Pinus; species Pinus albicaulis. The sequence continues at coordinate 1,177,396,124 of CM076581.1, forward strand.
CAAAAGAAATTCCCCAATGGAAAATGGTATTGATGCTTTTGAATGTTTCAATATTAACACATAAATTGGGGTTATTGTGAGTGGTTGGGAGAAATTAATGGAACCCTCCCAACCCATGTACAATTCTCACAAGTGAGATGATGAAATTTGATATAGTATATGGCATATATATTATGAATATGGAATATATATACTTTTATCTACAAAAATAAACAAATTTTATGAAACCTGATAGGGGGCATCTCAATTAGCGATTGCGTTATGAAGTTTTATTTAAACTATGAAATCCAAAGTTCAAATCCATATGGGTCAAGGCAACAAGAATACAAAATACAAAAGTATAAATTGAAAGTGTTTAATTGTTTAAAAAAATCTTTATTAATAACCTCAACGATATAATTAAACCTTGTGTTGAAATAAAACACAATTGCTACTTAGTTGGAGAAGAGTCATATTTCTTGTTTTTCCCAAGTTATATCCTATACTTAGTCTAGAAACCCAAAATTTGTTGAAATCATGATACAAATATCATAGCTCCTTAGTACACTACCCCAATCCTTAAGATTTCAAATTGGACTGAGATAAAATGGTGGAAAACCAGCAAAATAGTCTTTGATAAAAACATGATGAAAAATATTCTTTTGGACATAAAGGTATGGAGAAAAAAATTGTTTATCGTCATTTATATGGACATTTATGAAGGGAAATTTAATGATAAAAATAAGTAGTAATTCACTATTATCACCAACAATTTTCCCTTTTCAAACTACAATGGTGAAGAACCCCAAATGTTTTACGTTCTTTGACTGGTATTTGTTGTACTTGGCTGTTAAATTTGGTTGAGTTTATCAAGTAATGGAATAATTGTCATAGTTTTAGTAGATAATGCTAGTACCCCTAAATTCATTTATCACCTTACTTCGCTATATTTTTGTTTCCTTTTACATGATAAATTTCTTGATACTTCATATGAGGAATACATATTTTTAACACCTCGAGGGATTGTTCAAAGTCGGAAACAAGGTTCAAATCCATTGCAACAAATCTCACCATGTCACTTGTGTGGATTGAACCTGGGTTGAGAGGAAAACAATAATTCCTACCAACCACCAAAGACAAACCCAATTGAATTATTTCCCAATAAACATATTATTGTATGAATGTTGTTAACGAATTTCATCTTATAATTTCTACTAGGGGATACATGAAATGTGTTGAATTTTGTGAACATGTGGAACTTCGAATGGGCGAGCTTTCCCTGAAAGATCACATACACTTTCCATTGAAATGGGTTGTTGTCATATGGTTTTGAGTTTCAATGGATATGGTCATTAGGCCTAATCACCATGGAGTTCATGACATTATACATAAATTTTGATAATGAAGGAAATTATTAGTAGTCAAATGTCTCAAGCCATGTTCTCCAAAAATCATCCTCCCTCACCATATGGAAAATATTATAAAAAAGGGGTTGTATTTAACTACTATAAAATTTCATGTTATTCAAATATATAAGGATTCTTCTGACCTAGTTCATCCATATTTTAATTAGTATTGGAAAAATGCCAATGAGCCTTTTATTATCACCAAGGATTACCACCCTTACGAGAGAAGCATAATAATAGAAACCCTTTATTTCCATGTATCTTACCAGCCAATTTATGGCCATATCATCATAGATTCACCAAAAGTAATGAAATTGAAAAGAATATATAAGAATTACTAGCTACAATTATCATTCATCCTAATACTAGCCCCTTCCTTTATATAAATATTTTGGTCCTTATGTGAGAAGGAAATTAGCACACATGTCATGATCTTCACACCCTTCGCAACTCAATTATTAAGTGTAAATTCCCCATTATTGTAATTGATTATATATTATATTAGATACATGTAGCACAATTATTCACCAAACTTTATTTTTTTTAGTTATCACTACATTTGCATGAACAAAACCAATATTTTTTAAACAGTTTTTGACACATATGATGTCCATTATGAGTTTCTAGTCACATCCTTCGGTAATTTCAACAAACCTTTCACCTTTCAAATCCTCTTGAACCACAACTCTAATCCCATTCTACATCTTTTTTTCTTTACCTTCTTTGATCACAGATTGTCTAGAGCAAACTTTGGGTGCCGTATGTGGTACTTGTGTATTGGGTTTTAAAAATTCTTTGTCATTAGCAGTTATTTCTTAGTTATTCTAAATATTTAGTTTCTAAATTTGAAGGTGAAATATAGGACAATTTTCAATGGAAAAGGTGTGCATGTGGATACTATGAAAACTGAGGTGACGAAATATCGGCCTTGTCATGAGACCTTTAAAAAAAATTGTGGTTTTCCTAGGCTCACAAGTTACTATTGGAAGCATTCCCAAAAATGTTGTAAAATTACTACTACCATCACCAAATTACTAAAAAGGAATTACTTCTATTGCAATGAGGTGGTTAAAAATTTCTTGTAGGATTTAAGATATTCTATGTGTAACAAACCAAACCCAAACTTTTATAACTCCAATAAATACTTTTTTTTTGGAATGGGATTCCTTAAGAAAAATTGGCATGCTTGTGTCAGTGAAAGAGGGATTACCATCAACTTCACTAGTAATAAATTATGTTATAGAAGCTTATGAGAATCCACATATTAGAAAGAATTGTTGGCTATTTTTCTTTCAATTGATATGTGGTACACATGCCTTGTTCAAAATTGTTTGAAGATTAAAGAAATCATCGTAGCTTGAATAAATTCCTTGAATACAGGTTATCGTCCCTAGAGATGAAAATGTTAGTCTCCAAAATGTTAGACTGTTACTATCGGTTATTTCCAAGAAAGGGAAAGTAAATGTGGTGGCTATTTCTCTTTTTACGAAGTATGATGAGGAAGGTTCTATATTTTCATTATATTTCCTATTTCCTAACCAACTATAGGAGGTACATAAATAATGGATACAGGATACCAACGTCATACAAATGATACACCAATTATAGATCAACCCATACGTATATTTTCATTATATATGTAAAAATGATGATATTATCTATAAAGGATATATTTTTTGGTTTGTGATTCATCATTCACATATAAACTATTATCGAAATTACACTAATATCTTATAATTAGTCATTATGGGTTTCAAACCACATATGGTTATGTTAGGAATTCATTATTTTGAAAGGCATAAAGAGAAAAATAAACATGTTTGTGGAATAATGTGATACATACAATTGAAATACACATGAAATAGCAAAGCCTTTGTGAGTTTTATAATCCTTACTTATTACAAACACTACGTGGGATGAAATTTATGTATATTGCATAATGAAGCTAAAAAAATCATGGAAGAAATAAGTGATAATAGCCTTCCATGAGTATTATAACCCTTACCCATTCTTGCAACTATGTAAACTAACATATATATGGATTTCATTGTGGGGTTACCAAAATAAGGAAACAAATTAGTGATGATGAAAGTTGTTGATCTTGTTTCTAAATATGCTCACTTTTATTCTTTAAAACATCCATTCAGTGCACCATAACAACATAGGTATATATGAAAAATATTTTAACCTACATGGAATAATAAATCCATTGTGAATGATAATGTAACAATCATTTTTGGCATGAATTGTTATGGATATAAGGAACAAAATCAAATTTTAGCACTACATATTACTCCCAAGAGAATGGATCAATAGAAGCTATCAATTAATGCATTTAATCCAATTTACATATTTTTTCTTCAAAGTGATAATCTCCAATAGCTCTAGTAGTTACCCTTAGTATAGTGGTGGTCTTATACTACTTATCATAGTGTTACTAAAATGATCCCTCTTTGAGATAATTTATGAAAAATATCATACTCACCAAGCCTCTAAAAGGTTTAGGATATTAAAAACAACAAGACATCCCATATGCACAAAGTTGTTACCATCAAGGATTATTTGGTGTTGGTTCATGACCTATAAAATGCCAGGATATTCCACTAGATTGTTCATCACAAAAAATATATGAAAATAAACTGAAATCTATACAATGAAGGGTTATGTATTTTTAGATTCCATATTTATTATTATTATTTATTTGTTTATTCATGTTAGATAATATGTGGAAAATATATAAAAATTAAATAAAATCACTCAAAAAAAAATAAACACTATGATATGAGGTACGAAACCCTTTCAAGCGAAAAATTAGCTAGAAGGTGAGGCTAGTCTACACTTTTTCATTTGGAATGAAAATGACATGAATAAAAAGGAGAAGGAACTCTCTATCAAGTTGCTTGGACCTGTGGTCTGTAGGATACTACAAAAAAAAAACCCACTATGTTATGGTATCTCTCTATAAAAAATAAGCCACTCCACTTTACTATGGAATCAAAAGTAATTAAATAAAATGGTACCATTTTTCCACATAGTGGTCTGGTTATAAAACAACCTGATAATGAACTAGGGGTTAAAATTTAGACATTTAACCCTCAACATTAGTTACAAATTGACCCCTGTAGAGTATTATTCATATTCCCTCCCATGATTTATGGGGGATGACATGGAATCATTTCAAACTATGGTGGTCAATCGTGATAGGTCATCCTCTCAGAGGCATAAATTTTTCGTCAAAAATGTTCTTGTCATGATCTTGCACCATTGGGAAGATCTTAGATTGTAGAATAACTTTATGGGATATGGTACTTTAGAGGATAAGTGTTTCCCCGAAGAAAACATTGTCTAAAGCCTCAAACTATCCTGTGAAGGTTTCATACCCCAATTTTTGAAACTAGGACCCACTGATCAAATTGATCCTAAACATCAATTTATTCTTTTCCAACTCTAGAAACATCAATATGGATGAAAAATAATATATGGATTCAATACAGTAAATTCAAAAAAACGTGGAGTAATAAGCCAATCAACATTACTTTGACCATCATTTTAATGAAGCGGGTCAAGTGTTATTGTATCTCCAACATATAAAATACACCAATCGATGATAGTTGCTACTTGACGTTACCTAATAAGTTTTATGGACCCTATACTATACTCAAACATATAGTTCTATTGACTTAGAAATTGAATCTACCCAAAAATTCTTAATTCCACCAATTATTAATATATATTTCTAAATGAAGGTTGTTTTCTCCATTTATAGTATTCAACCCAAACATATATAATTGGATGAGGAGGTTTCATTTACTTGTAGCTTGAATCCATTTAAAAAAAACATGAGCGATACCTTCACCAGTGCACTATCTAGGATTTTTTTATCCAATGAAAGGATAATCATCTTAATGATTTCAAATGGGAACTAACCAAGGTTATCCAATAATTTCCCTCGCTCTATAGTTTATTAGAAGGTTTATTTGTAATATGGAGGGAATATTATGGTCTCACAATAACTACACTAGTTAGCAAACAATGTATTGAGGGCCATATTTAGTATATAAATCTCTATAATTTCTAGGATGTCAAATCAATAAATGTGAGTGGTCACATTTATAGCTTGTCCTTGATGTAAAATAGTGTTCCTATTTAAGAATTCAAGCTAGGAACTTACCAACATAGTACTAGCCAAAATACCATTAACATTAGTGATAGCCAATTTAACTAATTTCTTGTTCTTTGTTTGTCAAATTTTATCAAGTGGGGATTTTCTAGCACTCATAAAACACAATAATTGCATAGATAATCTAGACAATTTTATCAATATTAGGTACTAATACAAAGGAATTGTGTAAGATCTCTTCATGTTATTTGCTCTCTTATTCCCATCACTATCTAAACTTTCCTAGATCTATGTGATCTCTATAAAGCTACACTTCTTCCTTAGACCATGTCAAAGATGACATCACCTTTTTCAATGAGACTTTAACTTGAAATGAATATCATAGGTTGCCATAGGATGTTCTAGTAGCCAATAGGTTGTTGGATTAATAGTGGGTTGAGTTTATCCTTACCCAAGTAAGTTAGATGTTGTATTCATGATGATAATCATGACTATTATTATTTGTGGAAGAAAACATTTATCTATTAATAACTAAAAATCTTAATGGTTTATTGATTTTATGTAACTTTTTATTTCTATAATTGAAAAAATTATCGATAATTTTCACCATGTTTCTCTGATTTTCATAAGTTGAAAAGTTATAAATATCATTATTATTACAAATATTGTAGAATTAATTCATAATATATATATATATAAAACATACATTCGAGAGAAAATTTTTAATCTTCTACTTTCATAATATCAAAAAGTTACAAATATTTCTATCCTCCCTATATAGTTTCGTTCTTGCCCACACACCTAGTTTCACTATGAAACGTTGCAAGAGAAAGTTATTATTTTAGCAATGCTATTTCTTTTAAATAATTAATATAAAAAGTATATTTTAAATTTCTACCATGGGATTGATTATTTATTTATATTAAATTATATTTATATATTTTCAATATCTTCTAATACCATAATTTTTTTTCTAAGTACTTGTTTTGACATAAATTTACTCAATATAATAATCAATAATATAATAATCAATATCGTAACAATAGATAAATCACCGACCTTTATGATTCTTTTAGAGGATGGTCTCCCACCCGTTAAGAATAAGTATATTATGAGGTAGTATCATATAATTACGAGTTGGTTAATATGAAGAAAGAGTGTCTTGCCATGATAGCTTTAGAACTCAGTAAAACACATTCAAGGATAAAGAGAGTGTAAACTATGGATGTTACTTCTAGTTTCCATTGTTCTGGTATAGTAAGAGAAATCTTTTCAAAATAAAAAAATAATTAGTGGAATTATTGTAGTTAATTTTATCAGAATTTGTCGTGTTATAGTGGAATTCAAATAGACAAAAGGATAATTTTCTAGAAAATGTCATAAATTTTAAGCGAAAATATCAAACTCTCTTTATTATTGTGAGCATCAAGAAGAAAACCGGCATCTAGAAGAAAACCAACGTAGGGGATGATGTCGAGAGGTTCAATATATTAATTACAAGAAAAATGTAATGGATGTCAAGTCCCCATTTTGGCTAATTTCGTAGATATTATTGAGTCACCTTGAATACTATCCCTGAAATGAGGGACTTTTCCCTAAAATGTCTATTTCATCAAACAAAACAATAACAACTCATAACAGCAAAAAAACGTATTTCAATTTTATTACTATAAAATATAATAAAAACATTTTAAATATTTCAATTTATACCGATATAAAAAATGATAAGCATTTTTTCTTCAACTATACTTCCTATGTAACTGTTACATAACCGTTATGTTATATTTAAAATATATATCCCGATTAAATATTATATTGCACTATATAAATATAACGTACATAACTATACTTCCTACCTAACTGTTATGATTTATTTAAAATGTATGTCCTATTTAAATATTGTATTGTACTATGTTAATATATCGTTATTTTAAGAATACTAGTGATGTATGAATCCATAAAAAAATAAAAAAAAAGTAAATAATTTTATTTTTAAGCTATGTAATTTTAAAATATAAAATATTAAAACAAAGTGATTGATTTTTCTTCACAAAAGTTCGGTAACTTTGAACAGTGATAATATAATATTAGTATTAAATGAAGTTTAGCAGAATGATGATGAGCACCACTAAAAAAATTTGGACCTTCGTTTAAACAATAAAATAAATAAAAACAATCTCTTTGAATTGTCATGTTTTCATAATTAAAAATGTATTATATTTCGGAGATGTTTTTATATTTTTAACATATAGACTGTTATGTTGTTTTTTTAATTAGCTAAAATGATAGTATATAATAAATAGGAAAGTGATGATAAAAAAAGTAATGTATTTATATAGTAAATATATAAGTAATAATAATGAAGTTTTGAAATAATTTTTTAGATAAAATTTATAACTCAAATAAGAATAAACCAATTTCTTAATAACATGATTTATATAATATAAATGAGAATATTATGGTCATTATAATTTCGTAATTTGGCGGAATTTTACTAGAAGTTTCTTTATAAAATTGGATAACGTTATGTTTTATATTATAATTCCTTATTTACACTATAGCGACTTCTATATTGGGTGATAAAATTTTATATTGTGAAGGAGAACGGGTATAACCAATATTTTTTCCGAATTTCCAATTTAAAATTATTTAATTTTTGTTTTCATAATTCTTGGTCGGACAAAAAAATTAAGAGTCTTATCATAAGTTTCGTTAGTAAATCAATGCATGTCTACAATATTTTTTTTAAGCTTAAAAAGAATATATATCAAAACAATTTTTAAGATTGAAGTAATGCTATAATTACTTCCAGCATTGGTATTATAATATTAAATGTTACCTATCATATATTTTACAAAACTTTTTAAATTTTAGTTACCCCACAGTGATGTCATGTCGTTACTTCCCTATTAACATGTCAATTCTTAATACTCTAGCTAACATGCCTTTATTTGTTTCCACGCTCTGCTCCACTCCTTCCCCCTTGTTTTCTTTGCTTTAGATTTATCTATGTCCACACCAGTTCCCAAGGCCCTTCTAACCTAATATTACAAAGGAGGATGGTAAACCCCCATGGCTGAAACAAAATTTTTGGTTGGTTCATTGTTAAAAGTTTACTTTTAGTGAGTAGAGAAGCACCCACTCAATAATAAGTTCATGTGTAACCTATAGCTATGTGGCATTGTTTCCAGTAGTGTATCTTGGTTGCCTAGAAAACTACAATAACAAAGAGGGCCAACCTAATATAAGGCTAAACAACATTAATGTCTAGGAAAGTTATAGAACAATAGTAAAAATTTGATGCAGGAGCATCCAGACTTTACCAAAAATGTGATTGGATATTCACATGTTGTGGTTAACATGAGGTGGATCAACATTGGCCATTAATATTTTACTTAGTCTTAAATGAGAGAAGTTAGTTTTTTTTGGGTTTGTTTAATTAATTAGAAAATAAAATAGAAATTGGTTTCTCCCTGCGAGGAGATTGAGCCAATTAGGATAAGAGTTTAGAAATAACATAGAATTTTTTTGTTAGGAGTGGTTCAACGGTAATCTATTTTAGGCAAGGACTGCTTCAGATATATATATATATATATATATATATATATATATATATATATATATATATATATATATATATATATATATATATATAAGATAGGTGTGAGATAGAGCAGAGGGTGGAAAAGGGTGAGACAAATGTGAAATAGGTGTGTGAGAGGAGAGAGCAGAGAGAGCATAAATAATTGTAATAACCAGTTGATCAAGGGTTTGGTTCTATAAACTCCTTTATTATTAATTTTAAAGTGTTTTGGTATTGATCAGGCTCTCTATTCGAATTATTGGTTTAAAACTCTGTTGAATCATATATATATATATATATATTAAGTTATACAGCCGGAGGACAATCAGATTGCAGGCGCGAGGAGGGTCGTAGATCTGAACCCGATCAACAGGAGAGATCTCATCAAAAGTGAAAACCATCGCACATCGCACAAAAATGGGTTTAAATTTGAAGAGTCACAATTTAACTTGTTTTATTGGTGATGAAAAGTGAGAAGTGGATAGACAATAGGGATCATTGGATTCGAGACTAATCCAACGGTAGAGATCATAGTGCCAGGAAGCGACTTCGGACTTCGCAAGATTTAGGAGATAAGCGTTAAGACATCGCAAAGTAAAAAAATTTATTTGCGATGTGAAAGGGAGGGGGACACGTGTTGGCTCAGTGCAGTTTCGTAATTTGCAAGGATTAAACTTTATGTATTAAATTTAACTGCAAGTTGTGGGATTTGCGATCGCCGATGATTGATCAAGCTTATCGTGGGATCCTCCGTTAAGAACTTTACCCATATGTATTGATTTTTGTTATATGTGTTTGTTTATGATAACACTTTTGATCACACCGTATGTATGTTTAATGAGCCCCAAAGTTAAAATAAGATCCTGTTGTAGGTAATAAGGTTGTGTATAGTGTAAACTCTATAGTTTCCTCACATACTCTGATATTTTTGCAACTATTTTGCATCATTTTGTATTAGAGCATACTTGAGTCTGTTCTTGAAAGTTGGAGCAAATATGCCACCCAGGAGAGGAGTTGGAATACGTTGTGGAAGACCAAAAGCTAATGCAATTCTGCTGAATGAAATTCGACATCTTCGTACAAGAATGGAGAAAGTAGAGGTTTCTCAGAGGACAATACTTGAATAAGGAGATGTCAACACAGCACAAGAAACTTCTGAGGAAGAAGAAGAAGTAGAAAACGATGCAGTTAAAATTCTAAAAGTTTTTCTTAGGGCAACTAGAAGATGAAATGTGGATGTACCTTTGTATGAGGGAAATCTCAATATGTAGGAGTTAATGGACTTGATCAGTTTATTAGAAAAGTACTTTGAATTTAAGGAAGTTGAAGACAAAAGAAAAGTGAAGTTTGCAGCTACCAGACTAAAGGTTCATGTAGCTATCTCGTGGGAGGAGTTACAAGTATCTAGACAGAGAAGAGGAAAGCCTAGAATCAAGAGATGGGACAAAATGATAAGTAAATTAAAAATTAAGTTCTTTCCCAAGGATTATCAATTAAATATTTTCAAGAAATTACAAAATTTGAAACAAAAAGGAATGACAGTGAAATAATATACAAAGGATTTTTATAAACTGAATATTAGAGCTTGACATGTAGAGGATGATGTTGAGAAAGTAGTGGGTATATAAATGGCTTGAGGTATGATATCTAGGATGAGATCAGTCTATTAAATCTGAAGACAATTGAAGATGCTTACCAGGTAGCCTTAAAAGTAGAAGAGAAGATATAGAGAAAGAAAAGTCAGAGGAATCGAGGAAAGAGTTTAGCAAGAGGAAGAGAAACATTCAAACCTAGATTTCAACATTCCTAGAATGAAGCAGGAGGTTAGAGTAGCAGATCACCACAGAGAGGAGACTATGGTCGAGGAAGGTTTGTATCCAGAGGTAGAGGTCGAGGAAGAGATATTTGGTGCTTTACATGTGGTGAATGGGGACATGGGTCATGGTATTGTCCTCATAATAAGTCAAAAAACTAGAGAAATGTGAATGTTGTTGAAACAAAGGAAAAAATTCCAGAAACTGTAGGAAACAAGTTACCACCCAAAGCAGGAGAATATTTGTTATTGAAAAGGGTATTTTTTATAGCAAAAAAAGAAGCAGGAGAACCAGCTCAGAGGAAGAATCTATTCAGGACTATATGCAAGTCCAAAGGAAATGTTTCAAAGTGGTAATTGATAGTCAAAGCACTGATAACCTTGTTTTTAGAGATATGGTGGACAAGTTGGGATTGGTAAAAAAAGTAAACCATACTCCTTATAAGGTATCATGGCTACAGAAAGGACATTGGATTATTGTTGTAGAACAATGTAAGGTAGAGATCCATATCGGTACTTACAAGGATGTTATGTTATGTGGTGTAATTCCAATGGATGTATGCCACATATTACTGGGAATACCTTCGTAGTTTGATTGGAAATCCATACATGATGGTAGAAGAAACACTTATACTCTAGAGAAATATGGAAACAAACACACACTCTTGCCATTGAAGGATGAAGCTGATAAAGAAACACCTAAAAACAATGTTATGCTGATGAGTGGGAAGGAATTGTTTCAAGAAGTCGAGAAGGATGAGGAGAATCATGTTGCTATTGTAGGAAGATCTAAGGTAATTCTAACTTCCACAAATTTAGAATATTTATCTAAAGAAATTCGGAATATGTTGAATGATTTTGCTAATATTATTGTGAATGAGTTTCCAAATGCATTACCACCAATCAGAAGTATTAGTCATCATATTGATATAATACCTAGAGCAATTTTTTCGAATAAAGCAACATACAGGTTAACTCCTCAAGAAAATGCAAAAGTTGGAAGACAAGTGCAGGAGTTGATGGATAAGCGGTTGATAAGAGAAAGCCTTAGTCCATGTGATGTACCAACAATGCTCAGTCCAGAGAAAGGAGGTCAATGGCACATGTGCAGATATTCTAGAGCCATAAATAAAATCACCATCAGGTATAATTTTCGTTTACCATGAATGGATGATTTAATGGATTGCTTGAGTGGATAAAAATATTTTCCTAAGATAGATTTGAAGGGTGGTTATCATCGGATAAGGATTAGAGAAAGGGATGAGTGGAAGATTGCCTTAAAAAAAAAAAATGGTTTGTATGAATGGTTAGTGATTCCTTTTGGGCTCACTAATGCGCCCAATACATTCATGAGATTAATGAATGAAGTATTGAAGGAATATGTAGGCAAGTTTGTAATTGGTTATCTTGATGATATTTTATTTTTTAGTTGAACTAAAGAAGAGCATCTGGAGCACCTTAAATTGGTTCTAAAAACTTTGTAGAAAGAGAAGCTGCTAATAAATTTGAAGAAATGCAATTTTATAAAGGAATTGCTAGTCTATTTGGGATTTGTAGTTTCTAAGGAAGGCTTGAAAATGGATCTGGAAAAATTCCAAGCAATTTCGAATTGGTCTAACTCCAAGAAATATATTTGAGGTAAGAAGATTTCATGATATTGCAAGTTTCTATAGAAAATTTGTCAAAAGCTTTAATTAGATTTATGCACCCATTATTGAAATAATCAATGAAACTAACCAGCCATTCAAGTGGACAGAAGCAGCAGACTGAAACTTTAAGTTGCTGAAGAAGAAAATTACAGAAAACCTGTTTTAGCTTTGCCAGATTTTGAAAAAGTTTTCCAAGTTGAAACCGATGCTACTGTTGTTGCAACTGAAGCATTTTTAAGTCAAGAACAGAGGCCAATGGCATACTTTAGTGAGAAACTGAATGAAGCTAAGAAGAAATACTCATCTTATGAAAAATAGTTTTATGTTGTTGTGCAAGCCTTGAAAAAATGGACACATTATTTGTTACCAAAAGAGTTTGTATTATATTCTGATAACCATGCATTACAGTTTATAAACAACCAACCAAAACTAAACAAGAAACATGCCAAATGGGTAGAATTTTCGCAGAGTTTTATTCTTGTGATTAAGCATACAAGTAGTAAGTTGAATAAAGTTGTTGATTATTTGAGCAGAGTGAATTTAATCATGGAAGAATTACAAGCTGGTGTTGTAGGATTTGAAGAAATGGTTGACATGTATAAAGAAGATGCTAAATTTAAGGAAATTTATGCAGTTGTGCAAAACCCAGCAATTCATAATAGAAATCAGTGGTTGGATTATCTTATCCATGGATGTTTTCTATTCAAAAGTAATAAATTGTGTATTCCCAAATGTTATATGAGGGAAAAATTAATTAAGGGGAAACACAGTGGAGGCTTATCTGGACACTTTGGACAAGACAAGACTTTTTCTCAGGAAACTGATTTTTACTATTGGCCAAAGATGCAAAATGATGTTAAGATATTTGTTGAGAAGTGCAGGATTTGTCAACATGCTAAGGGGAAAAGGAAAAATACAGGATCGTATTAACCATTACCAATACCAAACTGACCATGGGATGCAATTAGTATGAATTTTGTTTTGGGTTTTCCAAAACCTCAAAAATGAAGTGACTCCATTTATGTTGTGGTGGATAGGTCTTCTAAAATGTCTCATTTCGTTGCATGCAAGAAAACTAGTGATGCAACACATATTGCTAATCTATTTTTTTTCAGAAGTTATAAGATTAAATGGATTTCCTGTTATTATTGTGAATAATAGGGATACCAAGTTTTTTGGTCATTTTTGGAGAACTCTATGGAAGAAAATGGGTCCCAACCTTAGTTTCAGTTTACCTTATCACCCTCAAATGGATGGACAGATCGAGGTAGTGAGAAAAATCTTGGGAAATATATTGAGTTTAGTGTATAAAAAGCCTAATTAGTGGGATTTAGCACTTTATCAGACTGAGTTTTCTTATAATGATACTCCCAATCAAACTACTGGGATGAGTCCATTCTAGATTATTTTTGAAATGAATCCAAGAGGTGTGTATGAGCTTAAAAATTTAGGAAAACAAGAGATAAGGAGCGAAAAGGTTGAAGAGTTTGCAGAACAGATGTAGAAACTACATGATGATGTCAAAGAAAAATTGCAGGAAAGTAGTGGAAAATACAAGCAGAGAGTTTATATGAAGAGGAAAGAAAAATAATTCTAGGTAGGTGACCTAGTCATGGTGTACCTGAGAAAATAAAGGTTTCCTGTTAGGACTTACAACAAATTAAAGATGAAAAAGATAGGACCCTGTAAAATTTTGAGGAAATTTTATTCAAATGCATATGAGGTTGAATTTTTGTCTAACTAGCGTGTTCATGTGCTCTTGAACATGACAATTTCTTTTACTAATTAGGAGTGTAATTTTGATGTAGTTCATGATATAAAATTATTTAGTTTTTATATGTTGATCAAGTTTTCACATTAAGTTCCATATATATGTAGGCATGTGAGAAAGCTTACTACAAAAATAGCAAATATTGACAAAATGTCCACTTCCTGGTTATATTCTAATATAATTCGAAAATGCTACTAGATATGAATTGACCGAATATAATATTGGTGAAACATAAGTTCTCTAACGATGTTGCAACTTGTAATGCCAATAAACAATGAAGAAAGCAACTCAAAATCAAATAGTTATATGCTAAATCATAATAGATCAACTGTTTTAAATAAACATATTTCCCGATTCGAATGGGAATCAATTTCTAATTCGAAATATATAAATCCACTATATACATAGGTAGATCTCCATTTGTAACATGGTTCATATTGAAGATACAACAGAGGGGGAAAATGTCATATTAACTACACTGATTAGTCCCATAGAGCCCCTAAAAGTTGACCCAAATTAGCAACTATGCAAGGCATAGGATGTTCATAAAGTTGGCTAGGAAATTTCTCCACCACAACTCAAATTTCCAACTATTGTTTGATGATGAAACATGTTGCAAAATTTTTCGATTGACTACTATTATGAAGTGAAGCCAATATGCTATTAACTCTATAATAAATGTTCCTTCTCTTTCTAACCTTAAGAGCTAGAAATAGTGTGGGATATTGGTTTCTCAATATACCTAAGCTAGGTTTGATGATGTATATTTACATTTCTATAACAACACTCATCCCTCCACAATTAAATTTCTTGAAATAGGTTATAAATGTCCTTGATATGACATTGTGGTCACGATTAATGATTCTAGGAAAATTTCATCAGGAACGCTAATTCAGAGTATTAATGAGCTACTTTTTTTTTGCCTTTTCACTTTGATAAAGTAGAATAACCTATGACTGCAATGATTCTTACTCCTTTTTTTTGTCTCTAAGAAGGGAACCCATTTCTTGTAACAACTCTATTTGCTTGAGGAAATATTTATCCTACATGTTCCCAAATTCCAATGGGCATCATGTAAGAAATTAAATAACTAATATAACAGATAAAAACAACACAAAAATATCAGAGACATAGAACTAGCAGAAAATGCTTGAGAGCCTTACATCATTCCTCACATATTATTCATTATTAAAAGAATGTAATAATACAAATAAATATATGAGGATGTTGTCTCAAGATAGTGCGTCTATATTGGATAACCTGGTTGAGAAAAGATCTCAACCACACACACTAATCTAGGAGAAAAGTTAGGTAGACCTAAACTGACTCCCAATTAAGAGGAAATAACATAATCTAGAAAAGTAGGCATAAAATCCTAATTTTCAAAATTTTATTAATTTAATTAACTTTGGATTTATAATTCTTTATGAGAAAGAGGCTAAAATTCCCCCCTTGAATGATAAATCCAAAATAAGAATGAGGGTACATCTTCCAAGCTCTAATGGTGAAATTGCTGATCCTCAAAAAACAATGCCTGAAAAACCACCAAAGCTAGATGCCGAAAAAAATGCAATCTAAAGAGACCATGAGTCAGTTTCATATCCGATTTATCTTTGAATTTTTCATGAAAACTGCATCACGTGTCAAGCTGTAAAAGGATACATATGTCCTTTGTTTTCAATCAACATCTTTTGTCCACTGACAATAGTGTGAAGATGCCCACTGGAGAATTTTCTTGTCCATTGATAAAATTTTGAGGACACCCACTGGAAAATTTTCTGATGATGATATCCCATTGGATGATGATGTTGATGATGTTAAAAAAAACTCATTTTTTATTTTGGTGATGCTGTTAGAAACTTCTCATTGTTGATGCCCACTAGCTTCTTCGATGTCTGAATGCCCATTGGTTGTTGAAGATGCCCACTGGCTACTTTTGTTGACATTGTCAAAACTTTTAGGCTGATAACCACCTTCAATTTAATTATGATTCCCCCCCCTTTGTCATATGAAAGAAGAGAAAATAATCTTGAAATTATTTTTGAACTCGCCCCCTTCACGTGTAGGATATTTTCACTGGTGTACTCCCCTGTTCATCTACAAGAGAGCACCATCATCATTTGATTGTCATTTGTAGTAGGTGTCATTGAATGCGGTTGTAGAAATTATGCAATATTTTGAATGTTGAAGACCATACCCAAGGATCAATTCGTTCATAATTGATCTTCAATCTGGCCGGTTGGTTTCAGTTACAAAATTTCTCTGATAAATGATTCAGCTTGACAAAATGGAGACAAGGATGGAGATCAAAAGAATGCTCTTCCATATGACCTATTCTTTTACAATGTGAGCATTTTGGTTTGAATACAACTTCGATTGTGTGCATGTCGGTTTGTCTGCACCTGTCACAGTATTTTTTGATGTGGTTTGTTCAAGAAAGCCTGCACTGAAAAACTTAACGGGCTTTAAATAATTTGGGATATGTAAGTGTTCATCATATTTGAAATATCCTAATCCCCATCTATTTTTGTTACTTTGGATTTCTTCCCATTGCTTGATGATCGGCTTGGAAGAAACTTGAACTTGAACAACTTCGACACTTAAATCTATTTGGATGAATAGCTTAGAATCATCTTTATCTCCATGGTCCAAAGACTCAGAAGCATCACTCTCCTCTTCCAAATCATTTCTTTGTAGTTGCGACTCCAGTTTAAGGAAATCTATCATTTCATTTATCTGTTGTATATGCCTTGAAATATCAGCAAGAGTTGCTTTGTTGATTTTTACCATGTCTTCAGAACTTGATAGGATCAAATTGTAAATAAATTGTAACAAATGGATGTGATTTTCCATGTGAACTCACTCACTTGAATTCAGGTTCGCTTGTCTTGAAATTTCTCACTTGAATTTAACTTGTTGGATTGAATCTGCTCCCTTGATTTGAATGACAGGCTCGCTTGCTTTGGAATTTGCTTGATCTCTTGCTTGATGAAGCTTGTTTTGCTTGTTTCATGCTCACTAGAAGTCACGCTTGCTTGTTGTATATTTCATCTTGCTTGATTGTTGTTTTAATATTACATTAAATTTTGTTTGAGTTGAACTCACATTCTTACTTTGATTTTTGCTTCAATGAACTGCACGTTGGCTCGCTTGTTGTTGTGAACTTGGTACTGACTTGATTGTGCTTATTGGCAAAAGAAGAGTGTCAGACACTATCGAAAATGCACCCAAAAGACAAATGACAAGTTCAAATAATATGACTCATTTGAATACTTACTTGACTTAACTATCTTAGGTTGATCACCATACCAATTTAGATTGGGGTGTCATTTTCAACCAATAATGAACCCTAATAATTCAACTCAGTTACAAAATTGTTCTGCAAGTGATACAAAAGTGTTGTTTATGTCATTTTGTCTTGGAATTCTTGATTTTTTTTGTGTCCTTAACTTGATTAGTTTGATTGCACGATGTGGAATATGGCTTTAGAAGACCTCTTTATCAACTCGATGATGTGTTGCACAAATTCATGTGATTGTTTGTGCTTGTGTGCTTAAGTTTGATTACATGAGCTTGATTACTTAAGCTTGATGACTTGTATACTTAAGCTTGCTTATGTGCATGCAGTAGTTTAATTTTTTGTGAAACATATTACAAAGAGAGTGAAAAAATTGGACACAAGTCATGCATATGCATTCACTACACAGAGTGTACCTGAGATCCCCTTATTCAATTTTAGGCCGATCTAGGACAGAAGTACCATCAAAAAATATGTTTTATTAAGTATGGGGTACATCATCCTTTTATATTTACAACATATGCATTGAATCTTCTCAAGCACATATTGTGAGAACTCCTTGTCTTCAAAAAATGGATTGACTGAATCAACCTCTTTCAAAGTAAAACATTACTTTGAATAATAACTTCTCCTTCTAAAAATATTCCCTTATAACTCCAAAAAGCACATTTAAAATAAGACACTCATCTCTAAAACATTACATCAACCTTATTAATCCAAAAAAAAAAAACACTTCAATACTCTCAAATTTCAACTCATCAATCCAAATTTAAAAAAATTCACTTTATAACAAATATTAAATTTTTTTTTTTTTGAACACACCTTATCACTCCATTACAAAAATGATTTTTGAATAAAACTTTACATGTTTCCTATTGAATTATTTATTTCCACATTATGAAGTAACTTAAAGTCACGTTGCCTTGTAAACATTACAACTTAAGGATGTAAAGGTTTATTAACAAGTCACTTTGACATATTACCTTTAAAAAAAAAACATTAAATTTTTTTATGAAGTCGCTTTAAAAAAAGAATTTTATTTTTATATTTAAAGCACACCTTAAAAAAAATTCTGCAAAAGTTACGTGTGGTAGCATACATTTGTTTTTCAAAGATCTTGCAAATCTGGACTCTGCTGGAACTGGAAATGTGGATGATAGTAAAAAAAAAATTGTTCCTTCCTCATCGAATAGTGTTTAGGTAGACCAGAGAGTTGAAATTTCATCCTTGATGCATTCCTGCAAATCAAACCAGCGGAGGACATCAGCATGATCTCAGTTCAATCCGCACACTCATAGTAACTTCTATTCCATTGCAACTATTCCCAGGGTGGCCAACATGCCTCCATAGTTAGCGCACCATGCAATCCTGGGATCCAAAATTCTTTTTTAACAAAAAACTAAAAGTTATAGAAAATAATACAGAATGGTTTTTTAGAAGCTACTTATCCGGATCCTCTTCTCTCAACCCCGACTTTTGAGATAAAGAGAAACCTCCACAACAACTCCTTCCACGGATCAGATTTTAAAAAATACAACCTAATCCTTCCTAAAAATACAATAAATCCTACCTTCACTTGGAAGATTTAACACAATATCAACAAAAAAATTGATGATCTGCAGCTCATAAACCGGTTGCACGAATATTCTACCTTTGCGTAGCTTCAGGGCTCTACCAATGCATCAACTTCAAATTTATTCTCTATTTGTTTTAGTTCCTGGGATCCATCTGTTGCATCAACTTCCACCATAGGACCAAACCGAAGCAACGACTCATAAAAGGAAAATATTCCAATGGCTCAACATGAAGTCAAAAGTCTACCACCTTCAGCTATCACCAATTCAACGAATCAGAATTTTATGAGACTAGCGGTAGGGAAAACATGATATGTGTCTCCTACTACAAAGATATAGCAAGGATGCCCTCATATCTACTTTAATGGTGGTGAATGACATTTTCAAGCACAATTTAGTCGCACGAAAGAGAAGAAATTACTATTGTTGAATCATTGCAAAAGGAAAGAAAAATAAATCGTGATGTCAGTAGAATTTTCATATGCATTGTATTGATTGCAGGTTTGGCAAGAGCGTAGGAGATATTATAGAGGACACTTTTGCAGTTGCTGGGCATAGCATTTCGGCTTATTGGAATATAGACAAGATGCAGAATGTCATAAATCCGTGGTTGTTGGACACACAAGGTTAGATCTTTGTCAGCCTATGATACTTTCGACATATTATCAATGGACTAGTTCAAATGACAGTTACAAAATTGTAAACATATGGCTTCATGCAAAAAATTTCCAATTAGGTACAGGCTATGAAGAGGAGACCTTAAAATATATGATTATAATGTGCATATGCTATTTCATTTAAGTTGATAGCAACCCCGGTTATGACCCTCCATGGAAATTTTGAGGTGGTGCAAAGAAAAAGGGATCTATGAAGACTAACTATGAGACTAATAACAAACATGAGTCATATTCAATCAACAAAGCCCCAACATTAGTTATGATCCATAGTTTTAATTTTTTAATTATGATATGTACTTACAGTTTCTGTGAGATATAATTCTCAAAAATCCAACACAACTCCACACAATGAAATCTCAGCATCAGTAGTAGGGCTCAATATAGATTTTAATGCAGATCATTGTAAATCAATTGATTCCTCTTTTTAGCAGCTTGCGAAATTCCTTGAACAAAAATTTCCTCGATGTTACCTCCAGAATATTGTACTTCAATGATCTTAAATATCCCATCCCTGAACCGCCTGATTCTGGTTTCGAATGTTGACAAGCCTATTACTGCACCCACATGTTACGAGCTTTGTATTTCTAATCATATCCCTCCTTTGCACTTTAATAAAAGAAAAAGTGTGTTTTTTCAAGCTCTCAGAAAGTGTCTAGTTTTACTAGATCTTCGATGACTTCACAACCTCTCTTCAACATTCATACAGACCTTAATTCAGACGCAACACTCCCTTGGGTAGCACATTGTTCAGTAAAAGCTTCACCAATTTTCTGTTCCTTGATCTGATACTACATTTAAGAAATTAAATAACTAATAAAACAAATAAAAACACGATAAAAATATCAGAGGCATAGAACTAGCGGAGAAGGCCTGAGATCCTTACAGCATTCCTTCCATATTATTCATTATTAAAAGAATGTAATAATACAAATAAATAGATGAGGAAGTTGTCTCAAGATAGTGCGTCTATCTTGGACAACTGGGTTAAGAAAATAACTCAACCACACACACAATCGTGGAGCTAAGATAGGTAGGCCTAAACTAACTCCCAATTAAGAGAAACTAACATAATATAGAAAAATAGGCATAAAATCCTAATTTTAAATATTTAATTAATTTAATTAACTTTGGATTTATAATTGTTTATGAGAAAGAGGCTAATGCATCAAGTCCTTGTTCTTTTTTAAAATAAAATGTTGTTCTTATCAACTTTTCTATTCCTCCAAGTTTCATTTTTCTAAACCCTAGAAAAAGGATGGGAGCACATGATGCACGTGTTGTCCATTTATAATCATATCATGGGAAAAATACTCAAGGATTACCCAATTTGTAGTGGATGGCACCAGTTATACTACATAATGTTAACACAACTATTATGGCTTTTTACAAATGTATATATATATATATATATATATATATATATATATATATATATATATATATATATAATCTTTTCTTATGAATGATAATTGTACCAGTATTTATCATTTATTTTCACTGGTTAATTTTGGAATTATTTTATTTTTTCAATAAAAAGTTCTCATGGGTCGATCTTTCCCATTATTTTAGGTTGAAATGGAAATAAGAATGGAACCCCAAGGGGGCTTCTAATTTAATTTTCCCTTAATTAAATTATAATTACATTGTAATTCCCCATCACGTGACAACTTGTAAGTGTTAACTGGGTCATGAAGACTTAGTTAGATCATTCTGTTTGAGTTGAGGTTCAAAATAGAGGCATGCCAAGGTCACTCTATGTTTTATGGGGTTCAATTGTAGTTTATTTTGAGTTTTAATTAGTTAACTCAATTATTTGAGTTAAAATCAGTTTAACTAGTTCTAACTTAGAGATGAGCTAGGGATAGGTCCAACAAAATAAATATGATTTAATTCAAATGTTTTGATCAATCAGTTAATTGATAATTCACTATAAATAGTCATTTCATGTCATTTTTAAGGAAGGCCCAATTGGGATTGGGGTTAAAGGGAAGATAAATATCAATTGTGTAATTAGAAAATTGTACAGGTCATCATGGGGTCATCATGATGCATTTGATGTATTGCACAATATATTGATGTTAATTTCATAATTAATAGGGGCTCAATTTTCCCATGAATGTGTCAGAAAGGTTGGGCAGGGAGAGGCACAAAAGTGGTTAAATATTGGACCAAATTTTCTTAGATCAAAGGATGATCAGAGTGAGATATTCAACAAAGTGCAGAGATTTATTAGGATGGGTAATAGCATTGTATTGCTTCATTTTCTTCAAGTTATGAGATACACAATTATTTGAGGCTTTCCCTAGATACATCTTCTGTTGTGTGATTGATTGATTCTTTCTCTTACTTGTTTATGTGATTGTGTGATCAAAATTAGTTTCCGGAATTATTAGAATTCCTTTAGTATTTTCTTTTAGTATATTAAAAGATCAATTGAGTCTATTTAGATATTTATACATGTTATTAGAGTAGGAATCACTATAGAAGTTAAGAACCACATTTTGTTTTGAAGTTATACATCGAATCTGTATATTTATTCTTCCTGACCAACAACAGATCAATATGTCTTTCACTCGCTTGAGACTTGAATATGAACTTGAGGGTAATTCGAATTACATATCATGGAAGGACACTATAGATGAATTTCTAGAGTAAAATTATCTAATTTTTTTCATAGATAGTGATATTCCCTAGCCTGCGACAGCATATGCTCAACTTCTTTATGCATGGAAGAAGAATGTAGCAAAGGCAAGAAGGATTATGTTAGGAGGAGTTCGAGATAATATTTTCTCAAACCTCCATGGAAATGAGACTCCATATGGTATGTGGAAGGCCTTAAGAGATTTTTTCCATAATAAAAATAACCAGAGGAAGTTGGCGCTAAAGGAAAAACTCAAAAATATCAAGATGAAGAAGGGTGACATGATTCCAAAATACTTGACGAGGTTCACTCAATGTCAAGATGAGCTTGGAAGTTTCCACAATTTCCTGAGATGATTTGGTGATCCTAGAAAATCTAGGCCTTCCCAAGAGCTAGCATAGCTACCAGGACTCAATGAATGGGAGGGAGAAGATACCAGAGTGGAAGCGATTGTGTTCCACCCTGGTGCATGAAGAGATTCAGCGAAACACCATAGATGGATCCTCATCAAATACTTATGATGAGGAGACCTGTGCCTTGGATGGAAAGGCAAAGAAAGGGAAAGGGAATGTGTCCCACTCCAAATCAGATTCCATTCAGGTGGGAAAGAAGCAAGACTTGTCAAAGGTAAAGAAATTTCACCATCATGATCTTGGAAAATATGCTAGAAAGTGTTCGCACAATAATACCCACAAGAAATCCTCAGGAGCAGTGGTAGGTGAAGCAAATGCTTCAAATTTCGAGTTGGATTTCACCCTCATTGCATGAATGGTGTCATTGGTGATGGGTTATGTGTGTTACTTAGATAGTGGAGCTTCATTCCATATTACTGACAAAAAATAATTCTTCAGTAACTTGGAGGAGAAGGATCTCTAGATGCACATCAAGATGGGAGATGACGACAGGTATAGGGTTACCAATATATG
This sequence comes from Pinus albicaulis, assembly GCA_034641835.2. NCBI lineage: Eukaryota > Viridiplantae > Streptophyta > Pinopsida > Pinales > Pinaceae > Pinus > Pinus albicaulis. The sequence continues at coordinate 1,177,419,561 of CM076581.1, forward strand.
TATAGTTACCTTTCAAAGGGATTTTGTTACTCCTATTACATTAAAATATGTTAGCTATGTTCCTTGTTTAAAGAAGAACTTGTTTTTTTTTTCTATGTTGGAATACCATGGATATGATGTGATATTTAGTGAAGGAAAGGTGTTACTTCATCAAAAAGGCATGAGACAAGAGAAAATGATTAGGGTTCAAGTAAATAACCTCTGCAAATTCGATGTAGAAGACTGTATTGCATTGAGCACGAAAGTAGAGAAGGTGGAGATCTAAGACATTGATGAGTTATGGCACATGATATTGGGCCATCTACACCATGGTGTTTTGATGATAATGTAGCAAATTTCTACAGGACTTCTAGTGGGTGCACTTACGCAATGAGATACATACAAAGGGTGTACATTGGGGAAGTATACCAAAGAAATCTTTAAAAATAAGGAAATTCGAGCGAATTTTATCCTTGAGAGAGTTCACTTAGATGTGTGTGGGCCCTTCTTGACAAATTGCAAGGCAAAACATAGGTATTATGTGATTTTTGCAAATGAATTTTCACGAAAGTGTTGGGTTTTCTTCATGAAGAATAAATATCGAATGTTCTTGAAGTTTTTTGAGTTCAAATCACTTAAACATACAGGGAAGAAGGTAAAGGCTCTCAGGAGTGAAAATGGTGGATAATATGTCTCTAAGAAATTCAAGAAATTTTGTGCTTGAGAAGGAATTAGAAGGAAATTGATAGCACCAATAACCCATAGCAAAATGGGGTTGTATAAAGGTCGAACATAAGTATAGTGGAAGAAACATAATTTATGTTTCATGATCAAGGCCTACCATTGCATCTGTGTGAAGAAACATGAAATACAACAATATTTGTGAAGAAAATAAGTCCTCATCGGATACCTGGGATGAGTACACAAGAGGAATAATTTCCAGGTAAGAGACCAAATTTGTCACATTTTAAAATTTTTGGTTCATCATTTTATTTCCATGTGACCAAAGATCCTAGGAAGAAGCTAGAGCGAATAGATGAGTTGGGGATATTTTTGGGGTACACTGATACATCTCAGAACTATCAAGTGTACATAACAACACATAGGATGAGAGTGGTAATAAAAGGTGTGAAATTCGATGGAGATAAGGCCATGCGAAGTTCACTTGAGACCAAGGTTCAGTTGCATTGAGTTGAGAAGCTCTTGTCTCCAAAAGTAGAACCTCAAGATGTGGAGTAGCCACAAGCAGTGGTATAGAGAGTGGAAGAACCCTCTCTTGCAAAGACATTCCTAGACAGAAGGAAGTGCACCAGACATGCTAACATGTTGTTGGTATATGAAAGAGATAATGTAGGAGCACCCACATCATATCACATGAATATAAGGTTGCTAGAGTGGTACACTGGATACATGGCTTTTATGAGAGAAGGTGTAGAGATAGAGCCATCATGTTTTGAGTAACTAGTGCAACAACCAATTTAGGTTGATTCCATTGTTGAGGAGTATGACTCCGTTATCAGAAACAGTGCATGGGAAGATCCAAGTGGGTCTAGAAGGTGAAGCATACAGGATATGGGACTATGGAGAAATGCAAGTCCAGTTTTTTGGCTAGAGGGTTCTCTCCAAGGAAAATTTTAGGGGCTAATATTCATAGGTGGGCTAATTTTCTATGTTTTTTCTGTTGAGATTTTTTATATATTAATTTGGAGAAAATCTCTTGGATATGCCAACAATAGTTTTTCTTGCAAAACTGATGGCATTAAATCAGCATGAGGAGATATTCTATCCTAGTTTGGTGTGATAGAATTAATTAGTTAGTTTCTTCTCTATTCTATAAAATGTAAGCCCGTTGAGGAAAATATTCATGAGGAATGTGAGGTGTGTGAAGAGGAAGCACAGATGAGTAATTCTGCTATTGTATTTTCCTGTTGATGAATGATATTGCCGATGCCTCTGTTTGGTGGATGTAGCCCAGATTGGTTGGGTGAACCATGTTAAATATTGTCTCTTTATTTTTGTGTCTGCTATGCGTGATTGTTAATTAATTTTCCGTTGTGTTTTGCTCGTACAATTAGTATCAGAGGGAGGTGGATTCGCTGCCTATTGTTGAAATAGCTGCTGCCTGTTCCAAATGGCGTTGGGATAAATTGAAGGTGTTGGAGCTATCGTTGTTCTACGTGGGAGCCGTTGTCTATGGAAGCAACTAACCAGTGTCTAAACAACGTTGATAGAAACCTATGTTAACTCTGAGCCGCTGTCTGTTCTCTTGATTGCTTCCATGAGGCGGGAGAAGGAGACGAGTTCAAAAGCTCTGTTGAATAACCTGTCAATTGTTTTTTATGGTGCTGCGTATAATCCGAGAGCCCTTGCCTGTTCATTAAAATCCTGTCGACTTTTGACTTGAAAAATATCTGGATGAGGTGAACCTCCGTTCATGTGGAGGAGTGACAACAGAGCCGTGAAAACTATTCACTATTTTTTGTTGTCTGGTAACAAAATTGTCATTGTTTTTGTGGTCGTGGCCGTGTGAATGCCACAGTCGTGAGCTGTGAATGCCAAAGTTCGAGAGATATCGAAGGTGGAAGAGAAAACAAATCTATTGTGTGGACGTAGAGCAGAGAAGGGGTGGTGATATTCGAGTATGTTGTTGAATGGATTGGGCAGCGTTGAATGCTAGTTTGTTGAACGGTGAAACCCATTTTAAATCGATTTTTTTTTATTCTTTTTTATATGCAATTTTTTAAAAAATTGATTTATATATTCATTATGAAGTCGTTCTAAAATGGTGGCTTCTATTCCTTGTGTGGTATATCAATTAATTGTATATTGATTTACATTGAAATGTATTTATTATATATCGATTTATATCATAATATGCACTTGGGTAGGGCCTAAGGCCTAAGGAATTTTTTATCAAGGGCATTTTTTGTAGGCAAAGGGAATTTTAAAAAAAATAAAGTTCTTTTTTAATCAAAAATAATATTTTTTGATTAAAAATAAAAATCTTCATTTATTAAGATTTGTGATTGGAGATTTTTTGACATGAGCTACTTAATATGGAAAAAACCCAAAGTGCTTGATTTGAGATCGAGAAGTTTAATGGGAGAAACAACTTCGAGATCTGGAAAGAGAAGATGCACGATATACTCGTACAACAAGGTATGGCGAAGGCACTTTTAGGAAAATCCAAACAACCTTTCGCCATGACAGATGATGAATGGAGTGACATCGATGATATAGCACTGAGCAGCATTTGCTTGTTTGGCGGATGATGTGTTATTTAATATCGTGTCAGAGAAAACAGCTGCTGGTTTCTGGAAAAATTTAGAAACGTTGTACATGACAAAATCCTTAAAAAATAGGATTCTTTTGAAGAGACAGTTGTACAGCTTGCGCATGAAGGAAGTTACGACAATAACTGATCATCTAAATAACTTTAATACTCTCTTGGTGAAGTTAGAAAGAATAAAATTTGATTCAAAAGATAAATTTCTAACTTTATTATGCTCATTGCCTGATTCATGGGATCATTTTGTTACTTCTATAAGTCTTAGTTCATTAGAAACCCTGGAATTTGATGATGTTGTTGGAGCTATGATTTCTGAAGAAACCAGGAAGAGGTCAAATTTAGAAACCTCTACATCAGAAGCAATGATGGTTAGAGGTCGTTCTAAAGAAAAACACTTCAGTCAGAAGAACAACTCTCGGTCAAAATCAAAAGTGAAGAAGAGTAAGTTAAAATGTTGGTTTTGCGGCAAATTGGGAAATTTGAAGAAGGACTATTGGAAGAGACAACAAACATCCAAATGAGACTCTTCAACAGAAAATAAAGAGGTGAACACGACAGATACAGGTTCGGTTCGACATCCGGTTCAGGTATAAGTGATGAAGTTCTATCGGTTAATTTGTTAAATCATGATCAACATTTTCTATTAGATTCTGGTGTGTCCAATCACATGCGCATTCATAGAGAGTGGTTTAAATCTTATAAATCAATCAATGATGAAGTATTTTAAATGGGTAATTATTTCTCATGTAATTTTGTGGGAATTGGAAGCATCCAAATTAAAATGTTTGATGGGACAAATAAAATCTTAACTGATGTAAGACATGTTCCTAAACTCATGAAAAATCTTATTTCTCTAGGAGTGTTAGACACAAATGGATATAAAATTTATTCAAGGTGGAGTAATGAAAATTTATAAAGGAATCCTATTAGTAATGAAAGCATAGAAGGTTGGAAATATTTTTTAGTTAGAAGGAAGAACAGAGTCAGATCATTCTTCCACTGTATCTCAAAATGACAGTGATTCTATTCGACTATGGAATCAACGGTTGGGCCATATAAGCAAAAGAGGATTGAAATTTTTATCTGATCATAAGTTACTTCCTAGTTTAAAATATTCTAAGTTAGATTTCTGCAAACATTGTATATATGGGAAACAAATCAAGCATAAAATTAAAATTGAAAGACATACTAGTAAGGGAATCCTTGATTATATCCATTCTGATGTTTGAGGTCCATCTCCTACAACCTCATATAGAGGATCATCATATTTTGTATCTTTTATAGATGATTTCTCTAGAAAAGTATGGGTCTACATGTTAAAAAGAAAGTCTGATCTATTCACAGTTTTCAAGCAATTTAGAGCATTAGTAGAAAACAACACTAGAAGAACCATTAAATGTTTAAGAACTGACAATGGTGGTGAGTTTAATTAAAAGGCCTTTGATAATTATTGCAAGGAATTTGGGATCAAAAGACATAGAAATACTTCTTATACTCCTCAGCAAAATGGAGTTGCTGAACGCATGAACATGACTCTTTTAGAAAGAGCAAGAAGTATGATGAGTAACACCAATTTGTAGAAGGAATTATGGAAAAATGTAGTATCTACGACTTGCTATTTGATAAATTGATCACCATCCACTGCAATAGGATGCAAAATTCCTCAAGAGGTATGGAAAGATCATCCTTGTGATTATTCTAAACATAATTTTTTTGGTTGTGATGCATATGCTCTAATTCTGAAACATCAACGTTATAAATTAGACTCTAAATCAAAAAGATATATCTTTTTTGGATATGGTGATGGGATTAAGGGATACAGGTTGTGGGATCCTACAGCTCACAAGATCATCATTAACATAGATGTTAAATTCAATGAATCTTCACTTTATAATCCAGATGTAGATGATAAATTGAAACAGGAAAATGTACCTAAGTTTCAACATATTCAGTTTGAAACCAGTTCAAATACTGATGATAGTCCAGATGAACAAGTTTCAGATGAAGATCATGAACAGGTTTCAGATGCAGATCATGAATAAGTTCCTACAGATAATAATCAGCAAATTGTGGAAGAACCAGAAACATCTTTAAGGAGGTCCACGAGAATCAGACGTCCTCCTAAAAGGTATGATGATTGTGTTACTTCAGTTGCTTTAACCCCTAATGATGATGAACCTTTATGCTATCAGGAAGCTATAGAAGTTTCTAATAGTAATAAGCGGAAATAAGCTATGAATGACGAGATGAAGGCATTAGAAAAGAATGCCACATGGGATCTGGTGGAACTTCCTAAAGACAGAAAAATTGTGGGATGTAAATGGGTTTACAAATTGAAAAGGGGTGTTGATGATAAAGAATACAAGTACAAAGCGATGCTGGTCGCAAAAGGTTTTTCTTAGCAAACAGGAATTGACTTTCATGAGCTATTTTCACCAGTTGTTAAAATTGTTTCAATTCAGATTGTCTTAGCGTTAGTTTCTTTACTTGATTTAGAATTACAACAACTAGATGTTAAGATTGCATTTTTACATGGAGATCTAGATGAAGAGATTTATATGGAACAACATGAAGGGTTTGTTCAAAATCACAACAAGAAATTTTTCTGCAGGCTCAAGAAATCATTGTATGGTCTGAAGCAGTCACCTCGACAACGGTACAAGAAATTTGATTTTTTCATGATGAGCCAAAATTATATAAGAAGTGAATATGATCATTGTGTTTACTTTAAGAAATTAAGTAATGGAATATTCATTATCTTAATGTTATATGTTGACGATATTCTTTTAGCAAGCAAAAGCATAATAGAGATCAACAGGTTAAAGGCTCAGATGGCTAGGACGTTTGATATGAAAGATCTAGGAGCAACAAGACAAATTTTGGGCATGGATATTTTCAGAGATAGGAGCAATGGTAAGATGTAGTTATCACAAGAGAATTATATTCAGAAAATACTCTTAAGGTTTGGTATGAACATTGTGAAACCAGTTTCAGTCCCTTTAGCTTCCCATTTTAAGCTTTCTTCAAGTTTATGTCCTAATACAAATAAAGAAAAGGAATATATGTCTCGAATACCTTATGCCAATGTAGTAGGTTGTTTGATGTATGTAATGGTTTTTACATGACCAGATATTTCACACGCAGTTGGGGTTTTCATTATGTATATGGAAAATCCAGGGAAAGAACACTGGTCAGCAGTGAAATGGGTGCTTCAGTATCTGAGAGGCACAAGTGATTATTGTATCACTTACAACAGAAGTAGTGAATTTGTTTGTGGAAATTTTGATTTCGATTTTGCAGGTGACTTGGATAAGAGAAGGTCAACTTTAGGATATGTCTTTACTCTTACAAGTGGAGCTATTAACTGGATGTCAAAGCTACAAAACACTGTTCCTTTATTCACTACAGAAGTAGAATACATAGCTGCTTCACATGCTTGCAAAGAAGTAGTTTGGTTGAAAGGTCTATTTGGTGAGTTTGGTAGGTTGTAAGACGACATTAAGTTATTTTTTGATAGTCAAAGTGCAATTAATTTGTCTAAAAATATGGCCTATCATAGTAAATAAAAGAATATACCTATAAAGTACCATTTTGTAAGACAGGTTATCACTGAACGTGGAGTCTCTCTTGAAAAGGTGCATACAAAGGAAAACTGTGCAGACATGTTCACAAAACCAGTTTTATTAGAGAAGCTACGATGGTGTATAGCTTCTCTTGGCTTGCAAAGAAAATAAAAATAATAAAGGAACGAGGTATCATGCTAATTGTTTTCAAGGTGGATATTGTTGAGATTTTTTATATATTAATTTGGAAAAAATCTCTTGGATAGCCAACAATACTTTTTGTTGCGAAGCTGATGGCATTAAATCAGCATGAGGAGATATTCTATGCTAGTTTGGTGTGATAGAATTAATTAGTTAGTTTCTTCTCTCCTCTATAAAATGTAAGCCTGTTGAGAAAAATATTCATGAGGAATGTGAGGTGTGTGAAGAGGAAGTGCAGATGAGTAATTCTGCTATTGTATTTTCCTGTTCATGAATGAGATTGTTGATGCCTTTGTTTGGTGGACGTAGCCCAGATTGGTTGGGTGAACCACGTTAAATATTTTCTCTTTATGTTTGTGTTTGCTTTGTGTGATTGTTAATTAATTTTCTGTTGTGTTTTTCTCATACATTTTCCAAAAAAAATGTCCACCAATTTCCATTTTTCCAAAAAATGATTCTCCCAAATTTGATATCCTAGAATTATTTAACCTTTAAATTTTCAAAAATTTATAGAGACTATATAAAAACATTAGAAAATTGAATATTTTAAAAAAAATATAGCTAAACATTTTATAATTTTCATGTTATGGACTAGTAATATTCGCCAAGGTTTCGAAACTTTAAGATATATTTACATCCTTAAAATTTTCCTTGGTTATCTCACGTGGAGGGGATTGATTATGATGATAATTTTTCACTAGTCGCAACGTACTCATCAGTCAGATCCATCCTTTCACTTTCAACATAGATGGAATGGTGGATATATGAAATGGATGTAGAGGTAAAATTCCTCAAGGGGGTGATTGAGGAAGAGGTGTACATTGAGAAGAACAAAGGTTTTGAGACCTTGGACAGGGAGTGGTACGTGTGCAGACTCAAGAGAGAATTGTATGGGTTGAAGCAAGCACCTCATACTTGGTACACTAGGATAGACAACTATTTCACTAGTTTTGGCTTCACCAAGAGTGAAGCAGATGCAAAACTTTATCATATTGTGGTAGAAGGTAAGCCTTTTATTACTGTACTTTATGTTGATGATTTGATACTGACAAGGGATGAGCAACTCATCAAGTGTTGAAAGGAGGATCTTGCAAGAGAATTTGAGATGAAGGACATGGGAATCTTTCATTATTTCCTGCAATTGGAAATATGGCAAAGAGATGGGGATCCATATGTATCTTATTGAAACTATGCCACCGAGATCCTCAGGAAGTTCCACATTGAGGGAAAGAAACCCATGGAGACTCCTCTACCAGGAAACTGGAGGAAGGAGGATGCTAATTCATGCTAGGTAGTGGATGCTACTATTTACAGGAAGCTTGTGGGTTAACTCATTTATTTTGTGAACACACGACGAGACATATGTTATGCGGTTAACCAAATTTTTAAAGCTATGGTTAAGCCTACCAAGCTCTTTTAGAAGGTCGGAAAGCATGTGTTGAGATACCTCATAGGCACTACAGATTTTGGACTATGGTATAGAAGGACATAGGGAGTTAAGATTCAAGACTTCACTGATACAAATTGGGTATGGAGTCCATCTGAGAAGAAGTGAATAAAGGGGGCATATTTCCCATTGGATCAACAAAAATTTCCTTGTACAAGAGGAAACATAGATCAGTGGCACTCAGTTCAGCAAAGGAAAAGTGCACAGTGGCTAGTGAGGAAAAATGTGGGGTCATCTGGATGAGGAAGATACGTGTTGGTTTGTCTGGTCGATAGATGGATCCGACAGTGATTTATTGTGATAATGAGGGTTGCATCAATCTCTTAGTTAATCTAGTTTTTCATGATAGGTCCAAGTATATTGATGTCTAGTATCACCATCTCATATATTGTGTGCAAAGGCATATTATCATTAGATTACATTCCCACAGAGGAGCAGGTGCATACATCTTGATGAAGGAACCATTAAGAAGCAAATTCGAGCTCCACATAGACATGTTCGAGGTAGCATAAAATCCCTTTCTTGTTGAGAGGGAGTGTTGAAATGGCAGCTAGAATGTCACCCCAAGGGGGCTTCTAATTTAATTTCCCCTTTATTAAATTAGAAATAAATTGTAATTCCACATCACGTGAAAAATTGTAAGTGTTAAATGAGTCATGAAGACTTAGTTATCTCAATAAATTCGAGTTTTAGGGTAAAAATAGAGGAATGTAGATTTCATTATAAGTTTTAGGGGGTCCATTTGCAGTTTATTTTGAGTTGTGATTAATTAACTCAATTATTTGAGTGAAAATAAGTTTAACTACTTCTAACTAAGAGATGAGCTAGTTATAGGTTCAGTGAATTAAATTTGATTTAATTCACATGCAGTGATCAATCATTTAACTGATAATTCACTATAAATATTCGTTTCATGTCAGTTCTAAGGATGACTCAGTTGGGGTTGGGGTTAAATTGAAGATAACTATCAGTTGTATAATTAGAAAATTGTACAGGTCATGCATGAGGTGATCGGTATGCCTTGGATGTATTTCATAATCTATTGATGGAAATTTTCTAATTAATAAGGGCTCAATTAGTTGAGGAATGCGTGAGAAACGTTGGTCAGATAGAGGGAAACAAGTGGTTAAATAATGGACCAAACTTGCTTAGATTACATCAAGATCATAGTGAGAGAGTCAACATAGTGCATAGATTTCTCAAGAAAGGAAATATCATTTTATTGTTTCATGTTCTTGAATTTATGCAATATACAAATAACGGGGTTTTTAGCTAAGGACTTCCCCAAATACATCTTGGGTTGTGAGATTGATTGATTCTTTCTCCTACTTGTTTATGTGATTGTGTGATCAAAATTTGTTTCCGCGATTTGTAGAATTGATTGAGTATTTCATTTTAGAACATTACAAGATCACATGAGTCTATTTAGATATTTCTATAGTCATTAGTAAAACATTTATTCAAACCATTCTAAAATCATAGAAGAAAAAGGGTAACATTTTATTCTCTTTTCTCATGGATTATTATTGTACCAATATTTATCATTTGTGCTCACTTTTCAATTTTGGACTTATTTTAGGTTTTTCAATGAAAATTCTTCATTGATCAATCCTTCCCATTATTAGTTATCACCACATTTACTCCAAAATATACAATTTATACTTCTATCTTCAAATAATGACTGAAGTTGCCTATACCTTTATGAGTCTCCTCAACAAAGTTGACAAACTAAAAGGTGTTAAATTTGATGATGTTTATTGATTGTAATAACCATATGGTTGAACATTTTATAAGTGCTTCTTCATTGAACAAGTGGAGGAAAGAGTTCATGTGTGTTTTCAAAGAAATTGGTACTTGACCTAGATAATTTTTATCACAGATAAATTAACTATGGGATTGAGGTATGGTACTTATTTACATGAAGTCCTCATACATTATTTCATACAATAAATAAATATTTAAAGAAGATGACTTTGGAACTGTTGGGGCGTCCTTAGTTTTCTTTTTCATTATCAAAAAACTTCACAAGTTTCTATAACCTTGTATTCTTTACAAAATTATGTTATGAACAAATGGTAGATAGAAATGTGTGTAATAAAATCATTGGATATCATCTCTTCTAGGAATTCTTTGGCATCATCAAAATTTTATTCATTACGAAGTCCATTGACTAATGTCATCTATGAAAATTCATGAGGAAGAAGGATATATTTAATATTTGGAAACCAATTATCACTATATTATAGTTAATTACATTTATTTTGCACCCCGTGATCTTCATCTTACATAGGAGCCATCTTAATTTTCAATTAGCATCCTATATGTGTCATCCAATTTCATTATTTTGGCTTAAGTTATTAAACACTATATTGCAGGGAAAGAGTTTCTAGAACATAATCCGTGCTTAACATTTCATCCAATATTCCTAGTGTTGCTTTAATCTAACTTTATCACAAAGAACTCGCATTAAAATGGTGTAAGTATCACCATAAAGAATTCAAAATTTCGTGTGCATCTTATTGAAAAGAAAATAGGCATGACTAAAATTGTCACTATGGCGTTGGCCTTTAAATGAGGATATTATACGTACTCGTATTTGGGTTAGTCCCAATTCACGCAAATTTTTTTAAAGGGAAAGAGTTGTCTCAACACAATTCGTTTCAATAAGCACAAATAATAGAACAATGAAATTCTTTTCCAAAGTTTTGGAAGAAAATTCTAACATATAATGTAAAACCTTGAAAACATCATTAGGAATTCCAACTTCTCCATATATTTCAATTATATCAAAAAAAAAATCTCCGTGTATATGTAAAACCATCCTTTCTCATCTATTAGATTAGACCTTCCTTTTCTCTAAAACACCTGTAACCTCACATGCCCTATTTTTCATATAAGGGTATGATAAGTAGAATAATTGTGCTTGAAACCAGGCTGTGAATATGCAAATTCAAAAATTTCTATTCCTAGAAAAGCATCTTTGTATCATTTTAAACCTATCTTGTTGACATTTTGATTGAATTTTTTTCAAGGTACCTTATTATATGTTCTTTTGATGAGGCTTGAATTACTTTAATTTGAAGTACTAGGAATCTACAGGTAGTTTAACAGATTTATTGCTAATGTCGTGCAATAGACATAATTTTTTTTTGAAAACTATATCGATTTTTAGTATTTTTAGTGATCGTCTTATAACATATTAAGCGCCTCAAGTATCCTATGTAATCACAATATTTACGAGCTTATCTAGGAGAAGGGATTAGTGCTTCTTGCAGATCTTGTTTAAGGCATGGCATTAAAAATGGGTAATTTTCATCATTGATTTACTAAAAGTTGAAAAAATTGAAGAGTAATTTACATAAATTATTTTTGGTTTACAAATGTAATATTATCGATTTTATTTTCTTTTAATGTATTTTTTTTTGTTTATAAGTTTATAATATTTTTTTAGGTATAAAAATTGTATTATTTTCTAAACAAGATATTATATGAAAAAACTATAGGGTTTAGAATGGCCTTTTATTGGCGAAAATTGACCATATCCATAGATATACTTGTTTTAGAGAGAAAGAAGACAAAACAATAACCAAACATTCAAAAAAAAAAATACATACACTAATAGTCAGGATTTTGAGGCCATAAGAAAAGGAAAAGGCAATAAAAATGTAGAATTTTGATACAAATTGCAATTGTTGAAGATTTCAACCTGAAAACAAGAGACACAATTCAAATCTATTGATTTGCAGAATGGAAATCACAATTTATAACAACATGAATAGAAATGCAATAAGAAAAAACACAAATATACAGTGATTTCTAGGTGAACCCAACTAGGAAAAACCACTCAAGCCTCTTTGCATCAATTAATTGAATAGAGAAACTAATATAATTTCTTACTCCAACTCTGAGCACAACCTATAAAAGAATAATTGTTCTCTATGATCAATTGAGAAACTTTGGCCAACACTTATCCAATTATTCTCTCCCCAAACCTCATATTTCCTTGAATTCTAGAGGAAAGTAGCGCTTAAAATATAGCAATGTCCTCATATTTTCTTGTGCAATTACCAAGGATTGATATCCTGAGTCATTCAACACTTGTACACTTAGAACTAGTAAACAAGTCTTGTTACATTTCCTTCTCACCTGCACTTCAGCTTAGGAATTTTAATTACATGCATGTATTAGCTATTTTGGGCCAATTGATCAATTAACTAACAAATCGCTTAGTTAGACTATTGTCCCACTACACCAATAAGCTTAAACTGACTCCAACAATAGTTAGAGGTCAGTTAACTGAATACAACTAAAGTTAATTGAACTATATTGCTAAAATTTATGAATCACACATACATAACTGAACTCCAAGCCCTGTAACTTGAATTTACTAAGCCAACTAAGTGACTAGAGCCAGGTCACACTAGTTAACTTCCTCCAAGTTTTCTTGTTGTTCTGGAAATTTGATTCACTTAATTTGACTAATTCTAAATTCAAATTGAGCATTTCTTGATAAAGTTTTTAACACTCCCTCTTATCAAGAAAGGGATTTTTCACAACCCCTATATTGAACCTATGGAATTCTAATTTTCCTCTTGATATTGCTTTGTCAAGATGTCACAATATTTATGCTCATTTGGAAATTATTGTAGAAACATAATTCTCCTCTCTACAGAGTCCCACAAATGATGATACCATATATCAATGTTCTTGGACCTGTCATGAGAAATTGGATTCCCAGAGATCTTAATGTAGCTCTAATTATCAAAATATATCACTTTCAGATCCATCTCCTGATTGAAAAGGCCCACAAGTATTTTCCTCATCCACATGGCCTCACATGTTTCTTGACTTGAGACCATGTATTCAACCTATACTAAGTTGAGGGCCAGATACCTCTGCTTCTTTTTCTTACTAGGAAAGAGTTGTGGACCCAAAACTAAAGATGACCCCTAAATTAATTTTCATATATGATGGACTCCTTTTCTAATCTGCATCGGTGAAGGCTTGGAGCTTCACTCTATTTGTCCTCTTATACCATAATCCATACTCATTAGTGCCTCTGGGGTATCGTAACACATACGTTTTCTCCTTCCAATACAGATTGGTAGGCTTCACCATAGATTGAATCGATTGGATTACTACATAACACATGTCGGGTCTTGTGTTCGCTAGATACATCTAGGACCACACAAGTTTCCTGTAAATGGTAGCATCAACCTCTTCAACTGAAGTGGAATTCTCCTTCCTCGAGTTTGTAACTACAGGTGTTTCCATGAGCTTATATATCTCCATGTGAAATCTTTGAAGTGTTTTAGAGATATATTTCCCCTTAGACAAAAAAAATTCACCATCACAATTCCATACTTCCATTTGGAGGGAGTAATGCATTAAACCCATGTATCATCTTTGAAAGAGTGGACCAGTTTCTCACCACATGTCAATATTAAATTGTCGACATACAAAAAAAGAATAAGAAACTTACCATCTACCACAATGTCATAGAGGGTCGCTTTCGCTTCACTTTTGGTGAAGCCCAATCCACTCAGATAATTGTCGATCTGAGTGTACCATGCTTGGGGCACCTGTTTGAGACCATACAATCCTTTCTTGAGTTTGCACACATGTGATTGCCAATCATATGTCTCAAATCCTTCTTGATATTTGATGTAAATTTCCTCCTCAACAACACTAATGACAAACACATTCTTCACATCCATCTGGAGGATTTTACACCCCATATACGCAACCAATGCTAGAATGGATATGATTGAGGAATATATTTTAACTGGTGAAAACATATCCTTGTAGTCCTTTCCCTCTACCTAAGAGAATCCTTTGGCCACAAATTTGGCCTTGTACTTTGTTGGACTGTATTAATAACTTTTAAATGACTAAGACGGTACACATAATTTCTTGACAAGGGAAATATTTTCTTTCAATGGTAGTTTGATTGTATATGTCGATACACGATACCAGAAGCAGAAATAAAACAAGAAGAGATCGTTTCTAAAACAATTGTTGAAACTAACACTCATGCAGGAATAAAAAGGATCTACAAGAATGTAATCACACTTCATAGAAACTAGTATCTAGCGTGCCACACATGAACTACACTAGTTGGTACCTCTAATTGTGTTTGTGTAACAGTATAATAAGTAACTGTAATTGAAGCGGATCTACTTACAACTGACACAACAAAAGTGGCACTCCACGAATATGTAGAAATAAATATAAGATATAATACAACTACAGTTGAGTGCAATCCATGTTAAAGAGGAGGGCCCTTACTCCCTAGCAGGGCGTAGGAAGAAATGAGAACTAAATGACAATTAGATCAATCAACACATGTAACAACAACAACACGGTATTTTGTATTATGATGATAAAAATTATAGATATGAGTGTTTATATAATAATTACATATCTAGAAAATGAGGAATATATCAGTCATGAGAATCCCCCGATTCTCATGTTGATAAAAATAAAGTAAATATAGTTACAACCGATTCCCTCAATAAAAACCCTGAATGCGAAAGAACTTATTTTAACCAAAACTTAAGTTGTTATTCTAAATAAAAATACATGATAACTCCCATAACTGTCATTGGAATGTGAAATTTGTAGCGTAAGATCATTCAAAGATAGATAAACATCTCAAATTTAGCTATACGCAAACAACAACGCAACTATACCAGCAGATATGTAACAACATCGCAGTGTAATAGAAAAATATGTGACAATAAAGGTGTTGACTCTGAGTGTGGTAGCAACACTGTGAAACAACATGTTGTAACATCATGCTTCCAACTGGTTCTATGTGCCTATATGTCCCAGGTCCCTGTGCCTGAAATAGTATGTGAAAGAATAGCGAAAAGGACAAAGAACTTCTCCCAATGTTCATCTCAGTTAGCCAAAAAAAGGAACAATATAATAATTAATGAGAATGGAATGGTAATGAAACAAGGTAAATTTATACTATTTCAAGGTAAAGGAAAGGAAAAAGGAAAGTATGGTCCCTAAGTTGGAGGTCAAAAAGGAAAAAATGAGGGAAGAAAATGTAGGAAATGAGTATAAAAATGACACCCAACATCTCCCCCTACCTAAATTTATTGCATTTCCACATGAAAAAATCTCAGCTCCTCTGATTATACATTTGATCCAGGTTGGTGAAGTCATAGGTGCCAATTGTGTCTTCATTTGTATAGTTGTACCCCTGAGTATCAAACAATTGTCTTGGCCAACACTCTTCTTCGTGATTGCTCAGCGCATAGTGGTCCTAGTATTCTTCCACTGGAAACCATATCAAAGGAAATCTAAATTTGAATCCAATCTAGAAGGTGCCAAGTGATTTTACCACCCGTCTTATTTCGGTATGTGTGTAACATCAACTACAAAATTTTGGAATACAAAAGGACCCCCTTCCTGCAACTTGATACTACTTGTTTCAGTGCAGTTGAGGCACCCTATCAACATTCGGCTCTTCATCTGTACAAAGTGATTGAGACAGAACTCCATGATTCTTCTTATGTAGGTAGAAGCTAGCTCCCTCAACCCTTGAGTACTCCAATCCTTTTTAAATTCATGCCTCAACTCAATGACCCTTCCTGGTTCTTATCTAATCCATTGCGTTGTCTTATTTTTTTAGTATCCATTGATTTCGGGGACATATGCCACTCGATTTTATTTCTCATGAATGACATGAAGGTGCATAAATATAAGTCTCCCATATATAAGGATATAGTTTCCACCATCTGCATCATGACATGCTCACAAATAATATTATGTAGAAACAACTTGCACAACAAGCTCTGTTCACCAAAATTGTTGGCGTGAAAAACATTGAGAAAAGTGCGGGTAGAAGTATCCACATAAGGTTTGTCTTCCATGATATATTTCAAATGAAATAAATAATAATTATCCCAAAGAAAAATAGTGTAGGATGGGGAAGGTCGCCTACACCCCAACAAGTTGAGGGCAACATCATGAAGCTTGTGTTTATCAACAGTCAAATTCTAAACCTGCTGCTATAATAGCAACAACTGTTCCTCCTATTTCTTCACCACTTCGTTTTGTTTCCATTCCCCCGAGATCCTCTTCAATTCTTTCTCTTCCCATTTTTTCTGCAAGGCATTTATTTTCTTCTAATGTAAATCAAGTGAGATCACAACCTCTTAAAGGGAGAGTGCCTCCTGCTTCAACTTTTTCAACTCAGAGATCAATAAAGTCTCCTCGGAACTCCATCCCTCATCGAGGCCCGATGTTCCACTAAATTCAATATCAATTGTGGGCTTGATAGCCTCTCTAGGGTGGGATTGATCCACCTCATTTTTTGGTTCTTATGGAACAACAGTGTCATAGGTATGTTCATGTGTAGCAGTCCCCTTATTTTCGCCTTGGTCAGCCTCTGTATCCATTGTTGCCTCCTCTGTAAGAGTTGTGGCCTCAACATGTACTTGTGTTTTGGCTTCTAGGGTGATTATCATGGGAGGCTTTGATTTAAATATTGGTTCTTATGGAGCAATAATATCCTTAGAAGTTTCTTGTGGTGTAGCCTCCCAAGGTTATTTTTGGGTTTCCCTCGAGCAGGTGCTTTCCCAAAAAACTTTGTATCCTGTTGCTACTAATTCCTGGGAACATCCCAAACATATTGATCATAGAATTTTCTCCCCTCTGACATTCTTAATAGCTTCAACTAGGGTATCTAATGATGAGTATTCTGATTTCCTAGCTTCGGCTGATTTCTGCTTCGATTTTTTATTTTCTTTCTTTAAATTATAAATTTTTGTAAGCAGGGTGTATGTTTCGTCCCTACCTAACGAGGAGGGTTCCTCTGATCAAGGCTATTTTTCTTCTTCTTTCAGCTCTTTTGCCTCCTTGTGCTCTTTAGCTATAGATGACAGTTTTGTAGGAACTATGATTTTCATCCTTTTCTTTGGTCGTTTGTTTCCAATCGACTTATCAAGGGGACTTTTCTAAATTCTAACCTTAGACGACACAGTTCGGCTTCTAACTTCCTTCCGACTCTCTCACAAAGTCCCAACTTGTTTTCCTAGGCTCATTATGAGACTCTTTCATTTGAACAACTCCCAATAATTTCCTTGTTGGTTCAAATCTTCCAACATAATTAACTTGATGAGACCGTGATTGTGAACACAAGCTTCTGGATGTGCTATTGTTTTGACTATTGCAACCATATGATTTAGATTTTCTAGCAGGAAATATGGAAGGTTAATTCTTTGTTCATGCCAAATATGGTTCAATAAAAGGAAATTATAATTTAAAACAATCGTGTACCTCCCTTCATAGGTGATATATTTTATCAAATTCAAAGCAACATCTGCCCAAGGTTGGAGAACTGACAGCGTCTCGACCCCTCTTCCTTTCTTCTCAATATTCTCCTCACCTTCAAGGAAATCCTCTTTCAGAGAAGGGTCATTTACTTTTCTATTGAACCACCTTCTCCCCTTGGCTGAAAGTTTTGTTACGTGGGAAAAAACCTCCCTCGTTACCTCAATCTGAAAACCCCTGACTTTAATATGATAGTTGTTAAAAATTTTAGCGAAATTCATCGCAATTGTTTCGTCTGAACCCTTTGGCTTCTGAAAATACTCAAGCCACCCAACATGTATGAATTTATAATATGCCTCCATACAATTCTGTAATGCCTCGATAGAATCAGGTTTGTGCCTCACTGCAGATCGCCCCATTTTGTGATGTTATCCATGATTACTTCCTTTAGCTTTATTAGACAGGGTATCAACGCAATACTCGTTGTATTACAAAAACCTGCTATGTTATCTTTAGGTTAAGAATTTTATACCAAGGGTTCAAGAAATTCTAGGTGAGGGAGATTTTGGAATGTCACAGTGATTGAGAGGTGAACAGGTTTTTAATTGATGATTCGTACCCACACATTATTTCTATAAATTCCCAGTTATAGAGAGCTTCATACTTCAAGTAAAAATCTCCTTCTTGACAAGATCCGATCATGATTGGTTTCTATGGTATTAAATATGGTAAATTAGGGGATCAATGGCGGCTTTAAAAGCTAATAGATTGTTCATAATTATAACAAGATTCATGCCCCCCAACTTTAATGACGACAACAGTCCATGACCATCAAAAGGACTTCCATTAACTTGCCATAATCATCAAATATTAGAGGATGATAACGTTACCTTTTCGGGGACGTACATGAAAAGACATGGAGGAAGAAATTGATCTGATGGCGCAATGTCTCCAGTAGTCGTGGCAGTCACCTTCAAAATATCATAATAATTGTTTCCTATCAGGGCAGTGACGAAGATTCAAAATGTTGTTAATAGCTACCAGTTGTTACATATGTAACAACCAAGAAAACCAATGTGCTATCGTTCATAAAACATTATTTTTAGGAAAAGTAAAATACTGAGAACAAATGTGTAAAACAATTATGTAGAATATGCAGGAAAAAAGGATGATGTTCTAAATTGAATGAGTGTAATAGCCACCAGAAAAGTGGTTTTAAACTTCTACAAGATTGTTTAACTATGCCCCAAAAGAGGTTTTCACGGTCATATTCTTATTATCATATTTTATTGTTTTGTTTCTAATTATATATATATATATTAAACAGGTGTAACAATCATCACAAAAGTGGTTTTCAACTATTACACTTATTGAAAAATTAAAGTTCAAAAAACGGAGGGGAATGTACCCCTACTACTGTAACATGAAGATCAAAGTGCGCAAAAATGTTAATAAATGAATCCTTTGAAGCATGTTGATGATATAACCTCAGAGGGTTCCCATTAACCATTAACGGTGTCTTAGCACTATCAATGGTAACCAATTTTATAGTCCCATTGTCAAAGGTTGTATCTACTTCGTAAGGACCTAGAGATCTGGTGCAGAGCTTACCCTTGAAATCCTTGAATCTTGAATCGTAAAAGAGAACCCAATATCCTTTATGAAATTTATTATTTTTAATGAACCTATCATGTCATCTAACTCTTTTTTGTTGAATGATCTATGTCTTCTGAATGGCAGCCAACCGTTTCTCCTCCAACTCATTGAGCTTATTCAGCCTTTGTCTTTGTGTTGTGCTCAAATCTAGATTTACCTGTAATGTTGTTATGAATGTTTTTATTTCGAACTCCATGGGGAATTAAGGATTCTTATCGTACACCAATTTGTATTGTGAGAAGGCCGTATTATTCCTCTATGTTGTTCTGTAAGCCCACAGTACTTCTGTAATTTTTTCAACCCAATTTCTCCGGTGGCTAGCTACTGTCTCTGTCAAAATTCCCTCAATAACTTTATTGGTACTCTCCACTTATCCATTTTCTTGTGGATGATAAGGTGAAGTGATCCTCTGATGAATTTCGTACTTTTCATCCAGCTTCTGAATCAGATGAGATGTGAATTGGGTTCCCCCATTTGTCACTATCTCCCTCGATATCCTGAAATGAACAAACATATCTTCAAACAAGAAGTCTAAAACAACCTGGTTCTGTAGCTCTAGTTAGTGCCTTTGCTTTGACCAACTTTGTGACGTAATATGTAGATAAAAATATGTATGACCTCTATTGTGATGAAGGATTAATTTTCCCTATGATATCTAAGGCCCACTTCTCAAATGGTTCTAACACTATTTGAGGCTATAACAACATCTCGTCTGATTGTAATGGCTGGCCCATCCTTTGGCAGTTATCACACCCTTTCAAAAACATTTTGGCATCCCAGAATATAGCTGGCCAATAGTACCCTGTTGAGAGTACCTTGTACCCTGTCCTCTTGTCCACGAAGTGCCCTCCACAAGGTTCCTCATGACAAGCCTTCAAGATATCAATTATCTCATCTTCTCTAAGACAATGTTGAATCTGATAGTCTGATCCATTGTGATAGATATCTCACTCTATCTAGGAGTAAGTGGAACTCTGTTGTATTATCTTTATTTTATCTCTGGAAGATAAATAGTGTGGGAGTTTACCTACAACAATATAGTTGGCTATATATTCATAACATGTTGGTGAATATATATCGAAAAAGACACTCATCAGGAAAATAATCCTCAGTAGGAGTGCAATTATCACCTATGGTTAACCTAGAAAGAAAATCAACAACTACATTATATTTTCCAGGTTTATCTAAAATAGTGATATCAAATTCCCATAACAGCAATAGCCATCATGTAACTCTACCATTAGTAATTGAATTATTCATTAAAAATTGAATGGTAGAGTGGTCAGTTTGTACAAATACTTGAGACCTGGTGATATAATGTCGAAAATTATTAATAGCATGAAATATTACTAGTAATTATTTCTTGGTCGTTGTGTAATTGAGCTCAGTTGGGGTTGAATTCTTATTGATATAATAGATATCGTAAAGCTTCTTTTCTTCCAGATGACCCAAAATAACACCTACAACAATGTCGGATGCATCTGTAGAAATATGGAATGACATATTCCAGATTTGTGCTCGCAAAATAGGTGTTGTTGTTACACAGTTCTTCAACTTCAAAAAATCTTGCTCACAATTTCCTATCCACACAAATTCTACATATTTCAGAAGCAAAGAAAAAAATGGTGATGCAAGCTTTGAAAAAATTTCTACAAATCTCCTATAGTACCCTACCTGTCCTAGAAAACTACGTACCTCTTTTGAGTTCTGGGAGTTGGTATTCTAGAGATTACGTCAATTTTTGTAGGGTCTACCTTCATTCTATTTCTCGAGATGAAATTCCCTAGCACGATCCCCGCGGTCATCATCATGTGGTACTTTTCAGTGCTCAAAGAAACATTGCTTTGTACACAAAATTCCAGCACCTTTTACAAATTAAATAATGTATTTTCAAAGGCATCCTCGTAAGTGTAAAATCATCCATGAATATTTCAAGGTAGTAATTCAACAAATCCAAAAATATACCCAATATTTCCCTCTAAAATGTTTTTGGCGCATTACCGAGGACAAAATGATGGACTCTGTATGCAAAAGTACCCCAAAGGAAAGTAAAGGTTGTCTTATCTTGATCTTCAGAGGCAATCTGTATTTGGTTATAGCCATTGAATCCATGCAGGAATGAAAAAATATTTTTCCCAGAAAGAGTATCCAGGACATGGTCTATAAATGGTAAGGGAGAATGGTACTTTTGGGTGGCATTATTGAGTTCTCTATAATCTACACAAGCTCTATATTTTCTGTTATTTTTCAAAACAATGAAAAGCTGAGACACCCACTGACTATCAAAGATGAAATAGATGAAATTTGCATTAAGGAGTTCCTATAATTCCTCTTTCATTATCTCCTTAAGTGAGGGATTCATTCGGCACTACGGTTTTCTTATTATTTTCTAGACATAATTAAGGCAAATGTGGTGACTGCACAATCTAGGATGGATTCCTTTGATGTCAGTGTAATCCCATGAAAATGCCTTTTTATACTTCTGTAACAGCTATATTAGCAATCTGTTATGTTTAGCATTCAAGTTAGGATTAATTTTTAAACATTGTCTCGGCTTAATTTCAACTGGACCGCTGTCAGTATGCAAAGTGGTTCTCATATGTTCAATATTTACATCATCTACCTCATCTTCTTCCCCTATATCTCTAACATAACAAAAAAGGAGTGAGTTTCTGATAAAACCATTGATGATCTCATCCTCTATTTCATCATAAAATATTGTGTTTTTCCAAGTGTGAGGATAGGTAGGGAAAAATCAGATTCAGGTTCAAATTCGTCCCACCAAGGACTATTCAAATCTATGTGGGGTTTCACTGGGGGGTAATGGTTAAGATTATTGGTGGCTTTCCCATGTGAGATCATCATAGATCTAGATCTACATCCGATAAATGCATCTACAGTGGCTAGTCATGGTCTTAAAAAAATCAAAGGATGCCCCCCCAGGTTGGATTTGGTTTGCAAAATGAGAAAATCATCTAGATATCTCCAAGATGCTACAGTAATCACCAAATATTCTAACACCCCTTTGGTTTTAACACATGACCCATCTTCTAATTCAAGAACTATAGGTGTAGGTCTAAGCCTGTGAAGTCTTAGGGAGATAAAAATATCCTTGATAATCACATGAATGGTCACCACAAAATCGATTAAAGTATTGGTTATGGGTTGGTCATCAATATAGAATATAACTATAGGATTTCCCGTGTGATTATATTTAGTTAAGAAAGTATAATCAATAATTAGTTCCCATAGTTTCCCCATAACATGGATAGAAGCAGGGTCCTTTAGCTTCCTTCCAATATTTTTGACACACAGATCTCTCAATTTTTTAGTGTAGATATGTACTTCCTTGAGATGTTGTAGTAGTGGAATCCATACATACAAATTCTATA
The DNA here is from genome assembly GCA_034641835.2 of Pinus albicaulis. NCBI lineage: Eukaryota > Viridiplantae > Streptophyta > Pinopsida > Pinales > Pinaceae > Pinus > Pinus albicaulis. The sequence goes on from CM076581.1 coordinate 1,177,442,376, forward strand.
ATTCATTGAGAAACTTAGATTCATTTTGTGAGGTTGTCCCAGTTTCAGTTAATCGTTTAGGATACAGAGGATCCTGAGATCTAACAGTTGAGTCATATTTCACTGGTGCACCATCCATGCTTGATTTGGTTGTTTCAAAAGAAGCAATCCTTCCTGAGCTGGTTTCTACAACTGTAGTATTCTGTGCTTTATCGGTTGTTACAGTTGTAACAGCCCCTTCAAAATCGACTATAACCCTTCTAGGTGAATCGGATTCTTCCTCGATAATGATAGGAGAATAGCCAGGTCTAGTTATTTTTCTCGATCGAAGCTAAATCTCATTGATTCCAATAGGAGTAATAATTTAAGTCTGGAAATTGGTTAGCATTTCTATGCTCCGGGCTGCCTTATCATTTGAATTGGGGTTACGTTTCACATGTAATTGGGGTCAGGCATGAGGTGCAGGAGTTTGGAGAGGAGGTAGTTGTAACTGCTGTTGCATTGGTAGTGTAGAGGAAGTTAGACCTTGGCCATTACCTCTCCAATTTTGACTCCAAGTGTAAATTTGAGATGAAGGATATTGCATTGGTGGAGGGGAAGGCGACTGGTTGCAGGATGAAATAAATTGGTTGAAGAAGGATTAGGATATGGCCATGGAAATTTCTAACCATTATAAGAATTATTCCAAGAATTAATAGAGGAAAAATATGGAGGCATACCTATAGGTCGTGGCTGCCATGGTCTCCTTGGTTCAATGAGGTAGGAAGACTAGACCTCCTCGCTTGATTCCTTATGTACTTTCAGTCTATGTAGTTCTGGGCATAGACTAGTGGGATGCTCCAAATTACAGATATTGCACAAGCTAATGTTATCCATTTCGCATTCCCTTTGTAGATGTTTCTTTCTGCATTGAGGAAAAAATATTTCAAAAGTTTCTTCAGCTTCTCCTCATGCTTTCTTGACTTCTCTTGTGGTAAACGTGGCAGAAAGAGTACTGCGGAGATCGTTTTTTAAATTCTCAAATAGATTCTCGATATCTGCTCTAGTCACTCCTCCACTCGTGGACTTCTGTATCCAGACTGAAGGGTCCCGAACTTAACTCTTCCCTTTGTTCGATCCTCTCGAACTCTGCATACAGAGCTTGAATATTTCTTTAAATGGTTCGTGTGATATGTCTCCCTTTCCTAATAGATTCAAGTGATCCAGACATTCCCCTCCCATGCCTCTGAGAAATATATTTTTCATAATTTCTAGGGCTAAGTCACAAAACTTAGACCTTTGTAAATTGTAATGGAATCATTCCATATAATCTTCCAAGATTTCCTACTCCTTTTCTGTAATCTTAAATATTTCTTCCCTCAAATACCTGGTTCGACAGTAATCCTGATACATAGAGAGGAATGTCTCCATCATTTCACTCCATGTTTGGATCGAGCCAACACTCTGTCCCATGAACCATTTCAATGCTACTCCTTTCAGAGTAACAGGAAATAGTTTTAGCTTCTGAGAGTCTGGAAGGTAGTTGTAACTCCTACATAAGACATTTAACTCGAACATAGAGGTATCAGGATCTTTGATAGCCATCCCTTGGAAGGATGGAAGAGATGATAAAGGGAATCTTCTTCATAGGAGTTTCATCCCTTATTTCCAGTATCTGGAATTCAAAAGTAGCAATAGTACCATCCGTTCCAGTGTTTTCATCCCCCATGAATGATCCTTCCCGATGAGATGAACTGACCTCGGAATGTATAGGGGATTGACTGATGGATAAAGGATTTGGTTATTCAAGGACTGATTGTTTCACTGTGCTACTCGAATACAGATAATGGTGATCAAGTAAATATTGTTCCAGTTTAGGCCCTAACTATGCCTCCTTGTTTTCCCCTTGTCATTCAATTCTTAAGTTTTTATCAATGGCTTCCCACTTCTTCTTCTAATCTGGGGTCTTATTTCAGGAGTGGATATGTTGTTTGAAGGTTGATGAGGTCCAGAAAAAGAAGTTGCAGATGCCTCAAGCCTTGATATAGTGATAGATTTCTGTGATCCTATCCTCCTAGTTTACCCGTATGAAGTGGATTTTTCTTTCTCTACTTTTGAAATCAGATCCCTAAAGAATGTATTCCTTCCCAAAATTTCACTCTTCTTTTCCTTTTTACGACCCGTATTTCCCGTGGTTAGTTAGATTGGGGTTTTTTGGTTTCTCTGTTGTCTTACAAGCAAACATGGAGCCTATGTGTATCAATCCTCACTATAAGTGCCTCAGTTCTATAGTGGTGAGCCCGCTCACATATGTTAGAGCAATGCTCAGGTTCTTACCTCTCATCTTATTGCCCAATAACTCTATAGATGAAGATATGCTCTAAAAAAACACCCAAAACTCACACTTCTATGTGCCCCAGTGTAGCAATGGTGAACCCAACCAAGTATGTTAGGGTGATATGCATGTTCTTGCCTCTCGTCTTACTTCCCAACAACTGCTGACTAGGAACACCCTACCATCAAGCAAAAAAATTTGGCTGAATGTATCATCACTGCCATCCTCAGAAACAGTGCCAAAATGTTGAATTGTATAAATCACTTTTAAATGACTAAGATTGTACACATAAATTATCGATGAGGGACATATTTTATTTCAATGGTATTTGCATTGTCTGTTTTGATACACCATACCAGAAGCAAAGATAAAACAAGAAGAGATTGTTGCTAAACCAATTTTTGAAACTAGCACTCATGCAGGAATAAAATGGATCTAAAAGAATGTAATCACACTTCAGATAAGCCAATATCTAGTGCACCACACATTAACTACACTAGATGGTCCCTCTAATTGGATCTGTGTAACAGTATAATAAATACCTAGAATTGAAGCAGATCTACTTACAACTCACACAACAACAATGACACTCCACGAATATATAGAAATAAATATAAGACATAATAGAACTACCCTGCGAATGGAATCCCTGCTAAAGAGGATGGCCCTTCCTCCCTATCAGGGTGCAGGAGGAAATGAGAACTAAATGAGAATTACATCATCAACACATGTAACAACAACAACACGATATTTTGTATTATGATGATCAAAATTACAGAGTGAAAATGGTGATATTATTTTGTGCTAACCCCTTGACTTTGAAGGTCCGAGTGCTTATATAATAATTACATGTCAAGAAAATGAGGAACAGATCAGTCATGAGAATCTCCTGATTCTCATGCTGATCAAAATAAAGTAAATATAGTTACAACCGATTGTCTCAATAAAAATCTTGAAGGGGGAAGCATTGATTTCCACCAAAACTACCTGAAGCTGTTATTCTAAATTAAAATACATGATAACTCCTACAACTCTCATTGGAATGCGAAACTTGTAGTGTAACATCTTTCGAAGAAATATCAACATCCAGAATCGAGCAATACATAAATAATAGTGCAATTGTAGCAACGAATCTATAATAGCATCACGGTGTAACAACAAAATATGTGACAGCCAAGGTGTTGACTCTGAGTGTGGTAGAAACGCCGTGTAACAACATGTTGTAATAACAGGCTTCCAACTGGTTCTATGTGCCTATATGTACTAGGTCCCTATTCCTAAAATAGTATCTGAAAGAATAACGAAAAGGACAAAGAACTTCTCCCAATGTTCATCTCTGTTAGCCACAGAAAAAGGAACAATACATCATAATAATTAACGAGAATGACAAGGTAATGAAACAAGGTAAAGCTATGTTGTTTCAAGATAAAGGAAAGGAAAAAGGAATGTATGGTCCCAGGTTGGAGGTCAAAAAGGTAGAAATGAGGGAAGGAAATGTAGGAAATGAGTATAAAAATGACACCCAATATACTTCTCGATGCTCCTCTCAGTTGCATGCTTCACTTTGCAGATCCATTTGGAACCAACCATTGATTTTCCTTCTAGCCTCGACACCACCTCCCATACATTATTATTCATGATGGATTCATATTCTTCCACCGTGGGATAAACCCAAATAGTTTGGGAAACTACTTCCGCAAAAAAAGAAGGCTTTTTCTAAATGATCTCTATCATGAGAGTCATGTAGCCAATGTACCTATCAAGTGACCTCCTCTTCCTACACTGTGATGTAGGGGCTCCCACATTATCCTTATAATATTGCACAAAAATATCAACTTCTCTGGTTATTTTCCTCTCCTCTATGGAATATTATGGTTGAGTGGGTGCCTCCACTCTTCATCCTATCTACTCCACGACATGTGGCTGCTCCATAACCTATTGGAGCACATCTCAAGGCTCCTCCTTTGGAGCTAGAATATCCTAATCTGGTGGGATAGTTCGATCTTGTTCCATAGAGGATCTAATGGCCTTTTCCTCATCGAAATTCACATCTCTCCTCATTATTTTCATCCATAGTGAAGGAAAATACACCTAATAATTGTTTCGAGTTTCATTGTATCTTTAGAAAAATCTCAACTCTATTATAGGATCAAGTTTCTTCCTCGAATCCATGGAGACATGAAAATAAAATGAAGCTCTAAAAATTCTGAAATGAGATACATTCAGATTCATCCCAGATAAATATTCCTCTGGTGCGATCATACAAAGTGTTCTATGAGGACTTCGGTTCTACAACTAGAAGATTCCTCCATTATGATCATACCAATTGTTATATGAGGACTTTGATTCTAAAAATAGACAGTGGTGTTTCATGGTTCTTCCCATAGATGTAATGATAGCCCCTAATAATATAACATGTCCATTTCTTCTCCCATTATGTTTTGGTTCTTCCTCTCAGCTACCCCATTTTTTTGTGGGTTACAGGGTGCTGTCACCTCTCTTCGAATACCTCCTTTGGCACATAAATCCTTGAATGCATGAAAAATAAATTCACCTCCATTTTAGCTCCTAAGAGCATTCATATTCTTCCTATTATCCTTCTCAACCACTGCCTTGAATTCAATTTTTTTTTATAAAACTTCATTCTTCTTCTGCATGAAGAAAATCCAACATTTTCTAGAGAAATCATCAATAAAAATAACATATTAATTATGTTTTTTTATGAAGGTTGGGTAAAAGGATCCACAAAAATTAAAGTGGACTCACTCCGAGATTACATTTGTTATGCTATCTCATCCCTAGAAAGTGAATTTGACATATTTCCCCAATGTGAAGCCATTGCAGATATCCTGTTTGTCAAGGGAGCCTTTAGGGAGACTAGCGGTAATTTTCTGCATGATTTTCAAGTTACCATGGCGTAGGTGACCCAATATCCCATGCTATATTTCTCCAACATATTTAATGTACCCTTTTTTAACCTTACTTCTCAATGCAGTGCGATTAACACCCTTAAGTTTTTATAAGTTCTTCACTCAAACCCTGATCTGCTTCACTTTCCTAGTATCTATGTGTCTTAGAAAGGCTTTCCCTTTAGTGAATATAACATCATAGCCTATATCCTCCAATAATACTACATAGATAAGGTTATTCTTCAACCCAGGGACATACGTAATATACTTGAGTGAAGAGGAGAGTATTTCTCCCTCTCCAAGGTGACCATACCAATTCCTATAACATTGTACCTCCTGCCATCCCTCATTTCAATATCTATATGGAGATACTTCTCATCCTGGCTACTGAAATATTCCTTGCACCCTACCATATGGAACAAGGCACCAGAATCAAGGTACTACATACTCCCATAATAGTGATGGTCATCCATGCTATCACGGTGAAGTCTAATTTGAATTGTGAAGCTAATTGTTCAACTCCTACTCCTCCTGAAGCCTTCTTGTTAGAATTATTGGGTAGACATTTTGTTGCATGGTGCCTGTATTCATGGCAGTGAAAGGATTTTTTCTTGCTCAAATATTTTTTCTTGTGATTATTTTGGATAGGTTTTGTTTGGGTCTTACTTCCTTTATCCTTCTTCCCCTTTCCAATGAAGGAAAAATGTTCTTCATCCTCTTCTTTAGATGAAGCTTCATATGTGTTATTTCTCTTGAACCCTTCTACAGCCAAATCTAACCACAACCTTTCATAATTCGTTAATTTTTTCTTTCCATTCACAAATTCCTGGTAACTGTGCCAGGATTTCAGAAGGCTTAGAAGAGCCAGGCTCACTAGGTAACATTATGTAACATTCACCCCAAACCCTTCAATCTCATCTCAAACTTGAGTAAACGTGGAGAGATAATGCGGAATAGTGTCATTCTTCTGCATTCTAATGTTTTGAAGTTTGTCTTTCGGGACCGATTTTCTATGGTAACTACTATTTTCGAATAGCTCAGTCAGTATCTTCCACATAGAGAATGGTGTCTCTTTTCCATGCATATTTGACACCACATGGTCTCTCACACCTTCCAAAATTATTCTCCTCGCCTTTGCAACATCCTTCCTCCACTAGGATAAATGTTGTGCATTCAACTATGGAGGTTTTGCAATATCAATTTTCACATATTCTAACATACTATTCTCATCAAGCACTTCTTCAATTCAATCCTTCTATGCTACAAAATTCGAGCTACCCTTTAGGGCATACTCCAATCTCAGTTCGTTGAAATACATTCTCTCGATCCTCAAGAAAAAATGTTGCAATGAAGTTGGTACTTCGAAATTACTTAGAGAGAAGTTCAAAATACTGGTTATAATGTGATTTTAGGGATGTGATACCATGTAAAAAATTTATAGAAATTGAAACTACTCAATATTTAAACTTCAAAACAAGAGACACAATTCTACTCGACTCGGCTACAGAATGGGAATCATAATTTAGAACAACATCCATAAACATGAAATAGGAAAAAAAATAAATACACGGTGATTTATAGAAGAACCCAACTTTGAAAATCCCCTCAAGCCTCTTTGCATTAATAAATGGAATAAATAAACTATTAAAATTGCTTTCTCCAGCTCTAAGCACAACCTGCCAAAGAAAATTTGATCTCTCTACTCAATTGCGAAACATTAGTCCACACTTAGCCAATTATTTTCTCCCCAAGACTCCTATTTCCTTGCACAATTCATGAGTAAATGATCCCCTAAAAGATATTAATTTCCTCCTATTTTCTTTCACAATTCCCAAGGATTGATCTCCCAACTCATGTAACACCTCTAGAATCATAACTAGTATATAACTCTTGTTACACTACCTTGTCATCTCCACTTGAGCTAAAGAATTTGAATTTCATGGATGCATTAGCTATTTTCGGTTGATTGATCACTTAACTAATACATATATAAGTTTGAATGTTCACCCACTGCACCATTGGCCTGCAATTGACTTCAACAATATTTAGAAGTTAGTTAACTAAATACAATTGAAAAGAATTGAACTAGATTGATATAATTTAGCAAGCACACATACATAAATGAACTACAATCCCTATAAATTGAATTTATTGAGCTAAATAAGTGACAAGAGCCATGTCACACTAGTTAACATCCTCTAGGTTTTCATCCTGATGTGGAAATTCGAATTACTCAATTTGACTAAGGCTAAAGTCAAATAGAGCCTTTCTTGATACGCTTTTTAATAGGAAACTCATAAAACAAAGAAATAATATGTGTGAGTAGACTAGGAAGAGGGGTTTGAATCTATTTTTCCAACTTGCATCCAATTTTTGTTGCTGTCAAGCGAGCCTCTAATAGTATGCAGATGCCTAGGTGCTTCTCGATGTGCCCCGATAAATTTTCTAGGTTTGTCATGTGTTGGTGCATATGGTCCATGTAGAGTAGTATTTCCTCTCTATTTTCATGTTGATCCATTAAAAAAAAATTGAGTATGATAACCATATGCCAATACAGGTCCTCGTTGTGCATGTATTGGTTGAAATTCCCATGTGTGTGCCATGTGTTTGGAACCTAATTATCTAGATGCACCATCCTCCATGATTGAAATAAAATTCCACTAGTTGGCTACTATCCTTCCAACATGAGTGAGTTCTTCCTGAATACGGGGCAAGGTGATTTCTGCAAAGAAATTTATTGTGTCTTCAACCCTCATTCATGTTCGTGTTCTTCCTTGATTTTCACACTCATGATAGTTTAGAAGACCTATGTAGACATGAACTCTTCTATGAGGCATGACAACTACAAGAGGGGCAGGGGGAAGGGAGAATAAAAAATACGGAGAGGGATATTAAAAGCAGGACATAATTATATGGAGCAGACAAACTTTCCAGAAATTCAAACTAGGACAATGCCCACAACAGAGGGAGAAAATTGAGCAAGGGCTATATTGGACGGTAATGAGATGGAAGAGAAGAGGTTTAAAGAGAAGGATCACCACTAGGATTAGGGAACCAAGAGAGTCTGGGGAATTTGTAGAAGATAAATGGCTCAACATTTGGCCAAAAGGAAGGAAAATACCAATCACAATGAAGATATAGAAATAATACAACAACATCATTAGAAAAGAAAGAAAGAAGTAAGCAAAGTGGGAGAGGCAGTGACTTTCCATAAAATATAGTTTGTAGTTTTTGAGGTAATGTCTCCCAAAAATATGATTCTCGAGTGGATTCTAGGGATTTGGATATACCGTTGTCCAATTCCCAATACTACAAAATGAGCTCTATTTATAGTCAATGTTGAGTAAGGAAAGTGTTTTATTTTGTGGAGAAATGATCTCTAATGAGTTGGAACTCCTTCACTTGAAATTATTTAGTGATTCTGAAAGAGATTTAGCATTATGCACAATGCACACATGAGAGGGAAATATTGCACTGCTCAACATAAGTCATGTGCCTTTGCTTAGGGAAAACTATTTTTCTAGAGCATCAAAATTAGAAATTTGAAGCTCCATGTCTTACTCGTTAGCTTTATGACTATGAATGCCTCTACGATTAGTGAAATGAAATATCAAGGCCTTTTCATTGAATAGCATTCTTTTTTGTGGCAATTTGTTCACTGTCGCATGAGCTAAGGAGCTCAAGTGATTAGATTTGATGTTGAATTCTAAAGGACTTGGATTTTAAAGAGGTCTAAGGATGTGGGGTGGTGTATCATTTAAAAAATGCTCGATGAATAAGGAGGAGAATTCCATGAGTTGAAGTTGATATACATAGTAGAAAATTTAAGAGGGCATGATTCCACCTCCCTGCTCATATGATTAGGTGGAACAGTTGAAGCCCAACCCCACCACTACACATGTTAAAAATCCCATATTGTGATTCTATGTTCATAATATTAAAAAAAAAAGTTTTTTACATTGAATTAAACTTTATACAATTTCTATAATATTATATTTCAAAAAATAATTTTTATGTTAAATATAGAAATTTAAATGGTTCAGTAAGATATTTTAAGTGTTTCAATGGTTTAAGCTTAATGTAAAATGTGATAGGGTCTAGTAACTAAACTAAAATATTTTTCTATGTTATATGATTTGCATGACCTAAATAATAACTAAACTATTTATTTTCAATATATTATCATATGTGTGTGTGTGTGGTGTGTTTATACACATATCCATTATTGTAACCACATAATTTGAATATTTGATAAACATGTATGGACAGTAAATCAATTTCTTCATGATAGATCTCACAATGGAAACATTAAATCACTTACTTCATGATAAATATCATAGTGAACAAATTATAAAAGAACATATAAATTAATTAAGTTATAACTTTAATTATTATTATTAGTAGTAGTAGTAGAATTAAATATAGAACTCAAACATATATAGATTTAAAAAAATATGTAACAATATTAACAATCATTTGTACCTCCACTTTATCATGGAGATGGAAATTCTCAACCTGTAAATACTCGTTAAAATACCATAGACCAATAACATGGCTTACTAAAACCATAAATCATGTTCATATGATATTTTTTTAATTAATTTAATTAAATGAGAAAAACCAAATAACCAATTTCAAGATAAATCTCAACTTGTGATGTGTGACTAATACTAAAAATATTCTCGAATATTATATGGATATTAAATCCCTATCATCTACCTAATAATTATTGATAACTGAATTAAAATCATAGAAATATACTCGAAAATAAACATGGCCATAAACATAATTTTTCAAAAAAATATAGCTTTTTTACATATCAATATTTTCAAAGTTTATATAAAATTTAAGAATTTTAAATTAAAAAAAAAAAATATCCAATTTTTATCTCCACATTTCTCTAAAATATAAAATGCGAATTTATATCATCATTATCATCATCATTAAATCTCATGAAAAAAACACACATATTTCCTTACACATATATGAATAACAAATAACTTAATAAAAAATTCAAACAAAACACTCAATAAAAATAATTAACTCAGTAAATTAAATAACATATAAAACATAAAGTATATATAACTTTTAGTTTAAATATAAAAAAAAAAACATAAAATTAAATTAATAAATATTTTATACCTTTTATAAAATTTGGGACTAGATTATGCTCTAAAACTATTTCTTTTTTGCTAATAGCTTGTCTTAATCGGACGTGAGAAAATAGCTTAATGACCTGTTAACGGTTGAAAATGTATCCCCAATAGTAAGGGGATCTCCCTGGTGCAGAATCCCAATTAGACTCTACACCATTTCGTTTAGGGATCCCATCCAGTATGTATGCCCGGTTGCCATAAGTCGGTGAAGATGCTTTTCAGACATGGAGGAGCCTCAATGAAAATGAGAATTCATGGATGTTGAGAAAACAGAAGTCAGTGATTGACGAATGCCTTGTGAAACACAATTCAATGAATAACAAAGCGAAATTTAAAGCATGAAAATTACGAAAAGCATTGTTAGAAAAAATTTAACAAGATCATACTTATAACAATATTCACTTAAAAATGAGAAAAAATATGTGATGGCTAAGAATTTAATTTATAACATATGAACATTCCAATAAATATTTAAAGAAAATATCGACAAAAAAATTCATCAACTTATATTTAAAGTTAGAGCATCATATACTAGCCATGTGTTGTAAGGAAGCTCATAAAACAAGAAAATACATGAGTAGAAATGTGCACCAATACTTGAAGAAGTATTCATTTATTTAAAGAGATCATATTCATAGAAAAACCACATGGGAGACTTCTGTTAGATTCAATAGTGAGATGTAATAACACTTCTTCGTATTCATCAAAAGGCATATATTCAATAAGAAAAAAATTGTCTCTCTCAAAAGTCCATTCCAAAATCACTTGAGGATATAGATATAGGTTGGGATAAATCTTGGGTTTCCCATGGCCTTTGGTATCCCCTTGAATCTTGGGATTTCTTCCAACCAAAGGTTTCTTGCGACCTAGGGATGATTGCGACCTAGGGCTAATTGTGACCTAGGGTTGATTGTGACATTGGGTGGATTGTGACCTAGGGCTGATTGCGACCTAGGGTGAATTGTGACCTAGGGTTGATTGCAACCTAGGGACTCCCTCATGTTTCTCTTAGCTTATGATTCACTTTTCACTAAGCTACCATGACGTGGAACAAAAATGAGATAGTCTTTCACATGAATTGATGCTTGCTAATGATCTAGTGATTAATAAGGCTAGAGTGTCCATATGTTGATGCTCCCTAAGATAGGTATGTCATGCTTTGTAGTCTGTATCTATCATGACGAGTTGAGGCATGTCTTCCTTGTGTCTGTGCATGCACTTGGGGCAAGGAAAATTTTAAGGACGGAAAATTATTTTGAAGTTTAAAAACATGGCGAATATCACTAGTCTCTAATATAGAAACTATAAAATGTTTATTGATGTATTTGTAAATTTATTCAAATTTATAATGATTTCATATATAATATCTATATAATATTGGTGATTTTTAAGAAAACTGATCTTATATTTTAAAATTTCGGAGAATCATTTTTATAAAATAGGGAAATTGGCGAATCCTTTTTTTGGAAAAATCATAGAAAATTAGCCCACCCGCGAATATTAGCCCCTAAAATTTTCCATGATTCGGGGGCATATGGAATCAACGTACTTTTCTTGTCCTTGTCTTAGTTTGACAAGGTAGAAAATTTGTGGTGAACCCTAACCATCTCAACAAGACACTACGTGATGCTCTCTCTTATTACCTGCAAGTCGTTGGAGCTAGAAGCTTGTCTCATTGATTTGAGACATCCTTGCATTTCATGTTGTAATTTCTCCTATTCCTTAGGTGTTTCTAGTGACCTGATGCAAGGTGTGTGATGGACTTTAGCCATCGATATAACCCACTGAGGAGATGATTATATGAATATATCACCTTGTCTACATCATTGGCTAAATTGTCTCGAGATTGCATTCTCATGCACAATTGTACTTTATCATTTTGTGTCGTAATCTAATCCTTCCTTGGAAGTTTATCTAGAGCTTTGAGATATTTTTTGGTCCAGTCAAGGATGTTGTCTACTGTCATTTTACCTCTCTCAACTTGGCTGATTTTTCCCTTTTACAGGAGTGACTGAATGGAGGAATGCGACCTTTGCGACCTATGTGACCTTTGCGACCTATGCTACCTTTGCAACCTTTATGATATATGTGACATTTGTGACTTTTCGAACTATGCGACCTATGCGAGCTTCATGACTTTGTGACCTATGTGACATTTGTGACTTTGTGAGCTATGTGACCTATGCGACCTTTGTGACTTTGCGACCTATGTGCCTTTGCGACCTTGTGACCTATGAAAATTTTTTACCTATACAACTTTGTGACTTTGGACCTATGCACTTTTGCGACCTATGCAACCTTGTTACCTATGCAACTTTACGACTTCACGACACATGCAAATTTTCTGCCTTTGCAACCTTTCCTAATTTGCAACCATGTGACCTATCTTACCTTTGTGACTTTGTGACTTTACAAGCTAATAAAATTTGTGACCCATGCGACCTTTGCGACTTTGTGACGTTGCGACCTACGCACCTTGGAAAACTATGCAACTTTATGACTTTGCAACTTTGTGACCTGTTAGGGTTCTATAATAATAGGGTTCATAAATTTTGAATTGACTTTCATAGTCTTGTAAATATGTACATACCTTTCTTTCTTCAAGTTGTTTTCCCATATTTTGAAAAATGAAAAATAATAAAAAATAAAAAGAGGGTAAAAAGTCCTAAAATAAATATAAAAGGACTTAGAAAAATAATGGACACCAAAAAACAAAAAGAGATAATAATAGATCATGAAAGTGTTGCAAGTTCAAATGCCACTACTTCAGTTTACTTTCGCAAATAAGATTGTGTCCAACTTTTCCTAAATTCCACAATCCATGCAGGTCAAACAACTTAAAATTAGCCTCTCATGCTTTAAATTTCATGTTTTAGATAGAGATTAAAGATTTTTCAAACAGTTTAAACTTGACAAATCAGTAGATAGGTAGAGAATAATGAGGAGCTCAACAGTTTAATCTGAGCCCTCAGATGAAAAAAGGTAGACTTATATAGTTTTATTCTTTGAAAGAATTTTTTTTTAGGGTTGCAAGCCTAAACACACCCATTAAAATGAAGTAAAAATGTTAAAAATAAAGATGGGTATGTAGAAAGCAGTTGAGAAATCATGTAATAAAGCATCATCAGGAAAAAATCACTAATTTCCCCTCCCCTCCAAAATTCAGTATTCTAAACTATCAGTCAAAAAGGCTTAGAGCATTTCTTTGACTTTTGTTGGGACTGGTCCCAAGGCTCCATGACTAATTAGTTAAAAATATTGAATTCCCACACTAGACCCACATTGATCAACATATACCCTTCATTCATGAATCATAATCCATTTTTCCTAAGTAAAAACCCATTTTTACTTAGTAAAAGCTAAATCCTAAATAGCTAATCTCATTCCCTTTCAAAAATCACTCATAAACCATAAAAATACATTTTTAAAAAAATTAAAAGTGAAGTAATAAAACAAAGATAAGCAATGCTTCATTTTTTGGAACTTTACTTAGAGTTAACATGTACTTTGTTTCCTTTTCACTATCCCTTTATTCATATTCACTCCTAGATTATTGTATTAAATACCTAACTACACCTATCCATATGTGAGTAATTCCCTTATATTTAAAATAAACCCCTTGGCCCACTATTTTAAAGTTTAGACCAAAGTTTTATATCCCATGTGTGAAAATATAAAAACCCCGCCCAGTTTTCCTTCTGCTCTAAACATATCTATATGCGAATATCCCTCCCCTATAGTTTAAAACAATTGTGCCCACATATGAAAAATTGAAACATTTCAGAAATGTTTTAAATTAAAACATCATATCTGCCATATTACATAAAGCCTAAACATTTAAAATTTATTAAAACACAGTTTTATAAATATTAAACCATCCCCGCATATAAAATACCCTGGTCCCACCACTCTTATTACAATGCATCTCTCCAACAAATCTGAACCATTCGCCTTTAACCAAGAGATCTGACGACAAGAAAACCATATCGCGTAGAAAAGTTGCACGATCACCGAAATAGGTTTTTTCACAATTCTATTTGTCCTCCACGTGCCCTTTACTTATTGGATCACGTGGGTTCAAGCTAAAACCGCTTACCGCTATAATGTTGCGCGATAATCACTGATTGTTTCAATCCTTTGATGCCCAAAACTGTCTTTCCCACTTGATGAGACCAACATTCAACGCAAATTAATGTAACCCAAAATGCATAACAAAACATTGGAAATTTAATTCATTCCTTACCTTTTCTGTGCATTAACTTAAGCTCTATGCAAGCCTTCTCGATTGTAAAAAAATCCTTTTTCAGCCATTTTCAGCCATTTTCATGCCAAAAGCCTGCAAAAATTTACCTTCTAACCTTTGAAGACTGCCGAGGAGTTGTACATTGCTCCAAAAAATATATAGAAGTTGTGTTTCATTGAAAACCTCAAAAACATCTTCTGAAAGCCAAATACCTGCATACAAAAGGTATTTCTCTAAAATTTGAACCAAAAAATTATTTAAAAGATATTCAAAGAACTAAAACACTCTTAGAGTTTAAGAATTCATTGAAAGAAACTGTAAAAAAGCCCCAAAAACAGGCCAGACCCTGTAAATTTTTTACCAGAAACCCTGTTTCTTTGTTGTGCACAATTTTTTGAAGAAATTTGTGTGTATTTTACACTTTGATGAACTATTTCAAGCTTTAAATCAAACCATAAAACCTCTGAAGGTATCGTAAGCCTCTGTGACCCTTTTCAAAGAGTGTTTAGCCCAATTTCCTAGTAAGAGACACAATAAACCCTTGTTTCTTGTTTTAAACCAGTCAAAAGCCTGTAAACCTCTTTCACAAACCTAATTGGAAACAAATCCCAAAGAAAAAGCTATACTTATCCAAATTTATCCAAAAAATCCTCTGCTAAAGCAAATTACTTCTGAAAACTGTCTAAACTTGTAGAAGTAGATCAAAATTCCTAAGATGCGGAGTACAAGCAAGCCTAAAGGTTCCAAAGTACCTAAACCTACCCCTGCCATGACTTTAAATACTACTATTGTTGTAAATCCTCTTCAACCACCTGTTTTTGATATTGAACACATCCCACTAGCTGATATTGATTATAAGATAACAGATCCCATTGTTGAATTTAACCTACTAGATATCCATAACTGGTGCTATGAAAAGTCATTAGATAATGAAGAAGAAGTCCATATTTGGGAATCCCACTTGCCCAAATATGTTTTCCCTTTAACTCACCCATGTCAGGAAGTCATTAGGTTATGTCAATAACATTATGTACCTGAGAAAAGAGCCATTGTAAATGCCAATAAAGAAATGCTTTTTACCATCACTACGGAATAAATTAAGGAGATGCTATAGCTTTAGCCTGACCCCAAAGTAGTCCCTCTATCTATAGAGGCCATCACCAAGTTATATATTGGCCTAAATTTTCCCAAGAGATTCATGATTTTTCAGACATTTATGCCTTTGTATGTAGAAATTCCTAAGCTAAATCCCCCATATTCTACTGCTAAATTCCCTGAAGGTTCAAGACATGTGTTTCCATGCTTTCCTTCATCCTTAGATATTTTACTGATGAACACACACACGAGTCCATCGTGGGGTTCTTATCCAATTTTTCCCCAGGTCAACCACAATCAGTAATCTTTGATTATGTTGGTTTCATTGCTAATAGTATTCATTTTTAATGACAAATTTTCAAATTGAGTGAGTGTTGAGATATACTTCCTTCATTTTTGATATGTTTTTATAATTTCAATCAGATAATTTTCTAGTTACTCTCCAAACACTTGACATAGAGGGAAATCCTCTATCTGTCATTTTCTAGACATCCTTGCTTAGGAAAGAATGTACAGATTTCAGTTATTTAGAATTTTTAGAGTTATTTTTACATCCAATGATCACAATGTTAGCCAAAGCTGAACAACCAAGAATAAATGAAGAAATGAAAAAAATATTGCAGTTGCCAGAACAGAGTAAGGTTGGTGACTGTTATTTATATGAATAATATACTGAGATCAGAGTCTTTAGGTCAAACTTGTTACCTTACAAGTTACCCAAACATCTTTCAATGATGATCTTTTCCTTGGAGTATATCAAGCAGATCCTAAACTCGCATTCCATAAATTTCATGGAAGCTAAGAAGAAAACCCAATTCAAACTAAAGAATCAGATAGGGCCATTCATATGAAATTAAAGAGATGCAGAGAAAGAAGCATCAAATCAGTTATTGGAATTTAAAATGGAAGAAAGTTTTCTTTGGAATTATA